>CM046441.1:48610212-48668951 GCA_025506515.1 Flaveria trinervia
AAGGTAAATATGAATTGCATGTGTATTTACTAGTATCAAGATGTTTACAAGTGTAAGTTTATAAGGTTAATATGTTTCACCCCAAAAGGTGTAAAATAAAATAAAAAGGAGCATGGAGAACTCACATAGAAAACACACAAGTATAGTGATGGTTGTAGAGAACATAAGAAATCTTGAATGTCAAGAGTCAAAACTGATGATCTAAATGATAAAGAAAAACTTAAGGTCGTAATTCATTACAATAAGTTAGGAAGTTTAGAGAATGCTAAAAAGCGAAAAGTAGATTTAAAAATGATTATTACACCGATTTTAGATTCTCGACAGAATGTTTAGTACGTGTTTGAACAGTTTTTAAAAATAGAAAACGTTTTCATAAAATTATAAAAATTTATAGTTGACTAGTTCAAAGTCCTCCAAACAACTTCGTTTAGAATCATTTTTATGAAAGGAGCCGTAAATAAGTCAAAACAGCAGCACAAGACAGAAGGTGCTGAAATGCGCACTTATCTTGTGAATGCTATTGTTGAGTCATCCAATTGAGTTTGAAGATATATAAACTGTCGTTGAAAAGGTTATTCGATGAGCTTAATATTGGAGTCTGAGTTTACTCAAATTTAGTTTATTATGACGTTGTTATGGTTAGTGTAAGTCAGATAATATTCTGCAAATATGTAGTAAGGCACTTATGTGAACTTTTAAAATTGCTAAATCATGAGACGGGTTAGAACAAAATTATTATGTCGATATATGATATATTAGACTTCATTTGAGTTATATAAAAAAATATTCCAAGATTTTTGCACAACCATCATTTAGAGAAATAATCTTGTGGAATAACCGAATGCGGCAGCATAGTTGTCCATATGCAAATGAGATTTTTTGTTTACATTAGTGTGTTGTTAACTGATTTAGGAATGTTAGTGATTTCTATAAGGTTAGTGACTGTTAAAAGGTTAATGATCAAATGATAATGATTACATTAAAAGATATTTAGTAGAAGAAAGAATAAAAATAAGAACATAAAGTCATGAGAACAACTGGATGTTAGGATGATTAAAACAATATAGAAATGCATAATATATAGGCAATATAAGATTACCTTAATATTAGAAATTTATTGAAGCTACTTCCTAAAGAAAATTCTTGAAATTAATCACAACCAAAGGATGATGAAAGGTTTGTGTGTGAGATTTTTAGAGAATGAGTAATTAAAAAGTTAGGCCTAAAGTTTGTTTTTATAGTTGAGGTTAGGAGGGGGTTATGAATGGTGTTAATGGTGAGTTATAAGTCTTTCAAAAGGGGGTTATGATTAGAATTTGAAATAATATAAAATTAAATAGATTAAATAAATAAATAATAATTACAATTTAAACTCTAAATTTAATTAAACAAATTCTTTTTTATTCAATCTTTATAGACTTTATAAATCTCACAAGAATTTGTGATTTGATTATTTATTTTAGTTGAATATTATAAAATCTTATAGATATTAATAACCTTTTAACATATATAAAATTTATATTAAATTATAGAATTTAAGTTAAATTGATTAGTGACATATTTATTGTTTTTGAAACATATAAATGAATAAAATAACTAATAATGAATTTGATTTAGAAGATTGATTCAAACAGGTTTGGGTTTGGGTTTGGGTTTGGTTTGGGTATGGAGTGGTCACTAGGACAGACTCCTCGTGTGTATGTGTGAACTCTTATGAGTTGGCCAAGATCGCACGCTATAAATAGACATACACATAGTAATTAGGAAATCGTATGTTATTGGAGCAGTCACCAAGACTGAACTCTTATTGTGTGTATGAACCCTTATGAGTTAGCCAAAATGACACGCTGTAGACACACACAACGTAAAACTCTCAATGAGTTGTGAACTTTCTTTTTGCTGAGCTGGGTCAACAGTCACACAGGGAGTATCACCCATCCACTCCAATGAACAAAGATATTAAGATTTGACAAACGACCACTAACAAATGTTTTCAAAAGTTAAAATCGGATTTGCAATATAAGTATACCACAAGTACCAACCAGACAACATGTTATTAATTCTTTTTCAAAATAATATCATACAAAAATCAAGTCGCTTCACTCTCGAGTTCGTAAACTCAATTTCCATTCTGATGGTGGCATCGGGTCCAACCCACCAATTCCAGAAGCTGAATCCAACTTTAGTATGGTGCTATGTTGTCTTTTTATTACAATCTTATATGACTTCGTGGATTAAATCACCTTCCACTGTATTTTTTTATCTGTTATAGCTAAAATGGTTTTAGCCTGTTAGGTGTCTTTCAACCCCACCCACGTTCCTCTCATCGCCAGATCATACTGAATGATTGAATGGATCATTTAATAAATAAATGTTGATGTATCTAGAAGATATTCTATTAAAATAACTATTTATTAATTAACAGTAATAAATGTCCTATTGTTTATTTGCTACACATAATTCCCCGCAGCACATCCACAACGTGCTTTATTTTCAAAATTATAAGTATATCTTAATAATACAAACTAAAAGATTGTAGATTTTTATACATGAAGCTAATTTGGCTATTAACATTCCTAAATTTTACTTTTGTCGTCTTCGAGTAATATTACTCACAAAATTTAAATTACCTTTCGTTTCCATTGGATCTCAGCACAATGATAAATTATGAGCCAATTGAGAAGGTTCCTAAATCAATTTTAAATTGAATGTAAATTTATGATGACTATACAAGTGGAATTGCCCTAACAACATACTTGAAACCTTCAAGTGACATTAATAAAATTGCCGGTATAGCTTATTATCAGTAAATATTATATTAATACAATAACATGCTACACCAATATAATAAGGTGTTAGATCATTGTAAAAAAGAGTAATTAGTTGTATCAATTTTCTATAGTTTAAATTATTAAAATCTAGTTTATCGAAAGAAAAACTCTATGTGTGTGCATAACAATTAATTATAAAAGAAACATCAATAATAAGAATAATGTCACTCTGTAAATATGGTCTAAAAGATGCCGATTATTTCCCATTTGGTTTGACAAAAACCAGTTCGAATAAAATTGATAATTTACGAAGAAAAGTTAACTAAATGCCATAAACTAGATTAAGCTCTGGTGATGTGTCATGTTTGAACACCTCGTTGCATGCCTTGCGTTGGTGATATTAAGGTATGGTTATCTAAATGGTTGCGACTCGAGGATTACTCAAAGCTCACTCGGAAAAAGCCAGAAATAAAACTTGCTCGAAATGACTTGGTTTTAAACAGAGACGAGCCGAGTTGGCTCGGTATGAAAACGAGTTGAACTCAGCTCGGTTCATGATAATCTGAGTCGGCTCGGTTTAGCTCGTTTGTTAGCCAAACTCGGTATGGATCGGGTAATTTTACTTGTACTATATAATTTTTTTATGTATATCATTTGCTTATTTCTTAAGAGTATAATATATCACTTTTAGCTAATCATAATGTCAGTATATTAAAATACAATGTTTGTAATGGATTGCTTTTTGAGTTGCTTTTATATATTTATATAGTATTAGAATAAATTATTTAAACATACTTTCAATTTCTTTATTAAAAGATAAACTACTAGATGTTATGTTGTTGTAGGTTTGGTTCGTTCGATTTTGGTAATAATGATTTTATTTGCATTTTATTAAAGTAGAACTTAGTTTTTTTATATATATTTATATATTGTGAAATTTGATATAAACTGATTATTAGTTATGTAGTAGGTTGTATTTATTTTTCATTTGATTTTTTAATTGCGTTTATGAAGTAAAACTGAGCCAAAACAAGCCGAGCCAACTTGATTAAAAACCTAGACGAGCTGGAACGCAGATTTTCAGCTCGATTTTAAATCCGAGTTGAGCCGAGTTGGCTCAGTTTAAATTCTAGCTGAGTTCGTCGACTCAATTCAACTCGTGAACAGTCCTACATAAAAGGTGGTTAAGTATATAAAAAACATATGAAGTTGACATTTCAATTCTAGAGATACGAACATAGATAAAAAACCGTTATATAATGCACCTAGAATACAATAATCTTTTTAAAAAACATATTTTTAACAGATAAAAATATAAAATTTTTATGGTATTTTTTATTTGTATTTAAAACATATTTTATAATACAATAATCTTTAATAATGAAATAATAAAAATAATATAAAATTTTACAATTTTGAAAAATAAAATTATAAAATTGGTTTAAATAAAAATAATACTATAGTTTAAAACTTAAACTAAATAGATGGCTAATGCGAGTAAAATGCTAATTTTTACAATACTTAACATCACTAACAGTTAACTAACGGATCTAGGGACCATTTATGATACATAAAAAATGTTAGATATTATATTCAAAGATTTTAAACTTTAAGAACAAAATTCAAAATTCAATATAAACACAAGGACCAACCATGTAATTTACTATTAAATATAAGGGTTTGTTTAGTATGAGTTAATGAAATGAACGAAAAAATAAAATAGATGAGAAAATAAAATGGATGAGAGAATAAAATGGATGAGAGAATAAAATGGATGGGAGAATAAAACAAATCATTACATTCCATTATTCTGGTTGGTTACACTTTAGGAATAAATGAATTACTACTTTGTTATTTATTAGGCATGAAACAATGAATAAATGAAACGTAAAAATGGTTATGATGGTGATGGCGAGTGGTGGTGGTGACCGGTGGTGGTTTCCGCCGGCGGTGGTGATCCGAGGGTGGTCTTTTGCGGCGGCGGTGGTCTCCGTAGGGGGCGGTCGCCGGCGATTGTAACCTTTCGTTTTTTGTTAGAAAAAGTTAATAGCGTTATATTCTTTTAAGGACCATTATTGCCATTTATTAAACTATGAGGGTTATTTATGATTGATCATTTTATCTTTACTTTGATTCATTAATTTAAAGGTTAATAATTAAGTTTATTAAAATAACATAGTAATAACAATGTTAATAATGACAATAATATTGATAATAAGATAAGTTAAAAATAATACTAATAATTTAAAATAATAATATAATAATAATATAATAATATAATAATAATAATAATTATAATAATAATACATGATCATCATGTTAATTAACATTTAAAACAAGATAACCAAAATTGTAAGAATACTAAAAAATAAATAAAACTAATACTAATAAGAGAAATAATAAATTAAAAAAATTAACAACTTAGTTTCAGGCTAAACATAAAGTTACTTAAGATCAGGGGTTGTATTGTCATTTTGTAAACTTTAAGAGAAAATTATTACATGAAATAATAACAACCCAAAGTTCAGGGACTAAATGTGTAATTATTCAAACCCAAACCCCCTGTTTGTTTCTCTCCCCGATTTCCCGGGCCCCCTTCCAGGCGAGCTCCAGCGAGGCGGAAACTCTTGACTTTTTGGCTTTCAACAAAAAAAATCGATTTCTAACCGTTTATGAAGGGGATTTGAACCATTATATTTATTTTAGTTAAGTTTAATGTCGGCTACAAAGAGCGTTTGAGTTCAAGTAATCATCGATCATTAACTCACAACGTTGGAATTAAACTCCAATGATAATCGAATTAATTCAACCTAATCGAACATCTGTCTATCTCTAAATGATTACAACTCCCAATTTCACCTGAAACACACACAAACCTCATTCGATTCTCTCCATACCGAGACCTGCTACACTATCGCACCCACTTCCCGAACAATTTAAACTGAAACTGATAATGAGCTTGAATCAAGAACATCATCTGAAGCTATCCACGAGTTTAATTTGATTATCATCATCAATTTCTCATCATTGTACTCAACTCGGTCATGGCTTGTTCTTCATATGTTCATCATCAATCCATCTTCAATTCGGGTAATTAAACACAGATTATACTCGAATTTACATGGGGAATCAAAGCCTCATGTTTATTATTGTAATCGTTATCGAATTGATGTTCAATTTTTATCATAATCGTTCTAGGGTTCATTGATTTGGGGATTCCTTTATAACCGTGTTTTTATAATTTCAAAACCGTTATATACCACAACCACGACCCAGATTCACTGGTTCCACGCTCTCAATCAAACCTTGAGGTCCCGGGTTTGAACTCGGGCACCCTCAACATATTTTTAGGCTTTTTCAGCCTTTAAAAAATATAGAAAAGTTTCTAAAAAATATAAGTTAGTTTTGTAAACTTTGTTTATTTTTAATGCTATCTAATTATTTTGTGTAAGTTTATCATTTTATATACTTAACATCTTTTATAAGATATTATTAACAAATATTATGCTTAGTTTATTATTATAAAAATAGACTTTAAATAATAGTTTAAATCATTAAATTATTATTGGTCACTATAATATCTTTAATTATGGATTAATCAAAAATATTATAGAATTTATATATATTTTATAATTAAATTTCACCAAATTATTATAAAGGATTTAATTCCTTTAAAAATTACATAAATGGTACTTTTCTTTTATTGGACTAAAATATATGTATGATTTCACTAATTAACCTTATTTATTTATAAAAAACCCCAAATTCTTATCGAAACCCTAATTCACATTAAATCGTTAATCTTATTATTAAACTTAATATTGTAATGTATACGTTTAGGTAACTTGTAAAGGAATTCGTTGGAACATCATTTATTCTTATTAAATATATATCATTTGAGTTTTTTATGCCCCTCTTTTATTATTTCACACTTTTTTGGGGTGAAACATGTCAACTTATTAACTTACACTTGTAAACCTTTTGATACTTGTAAAAGCACATGCAATTCATCTTTACTTTTTGTCATGGTTATTTGCATTATTGTGAGTTTTATATGATATATATTATATTTTGATAATCGTTAACTATTGCAGCCGGGCGACATCATAGAACTATGTGCCTAACAAGCCTATTTGGTGCTAAAGCCGAGGTTATTGCTGGCTCCTGACGTATGCTTGTTCATCATGAGAACCAAGTACACTTAGTTAATCGTTATATACTTGTAAACTTATTCTTGGTCAAGGTTTGATTGTAGCTTTATGTATTCTATAAACTTGCATAATTCGTAACCGTTGACGTTAATTGCTACTTGTAAATCTTTGTATATATTTATGCTTAACCCATGAAAACTCACCAACTTTCATAGTTGACCTTTTATTTTAACATGTTTCTGAAAATGCATAAGTTTGATGATCTCTTTGAAGCATGCTCACACCTAGGATTTGGACTTAGGATATTATATAAATTATTGAGAAGCTTGGATGTTGAACTTTGTTACTTTGTTTCATTAAGACTTTGGTTGTAATGCTTATTTAAAACTTATGATAAATAATATTTTTATTTAATGGTAGCGTTATGTGGCTGTGAACAATCTTAACCCTCACATCTCGACGATTCCGCTGTTAAGATTGGGGTGTGACAGATTAGTATCAGAGCCCATAACTATAGTGATTTTGGTTATTAGAAATGATGACCTATACTATAGTTTATGCATGAACCTCTTAAGGAAAATCTTTTTGATCTGTAATTATATATTGTCGCATGCTACATGATGCTATCTATTTAGGAATGCCTCTTAATGTGCAACTTGATGCCTTTAGTTAGGTTTGCCTTGTAATTGATAAACTTGGTTGCTTTGTGCAGGATCGGTTTTTTATACTCAACACAAGTATTTTCTCTCAAACTCACTAACAAACACTCAAGAAGCAGAGTTCTTCTAAGAGTTGATTATAATATACTAAGTAACACAAGAAAAGCACAAGAGAATAATTTCAAGATACATCTATATATTATTTCTCAACTTAAAGTTACAAGACTCTTTCAAGCTTTCTACAAAAGTTACAATGAGAAACTATATATACTACAATCTACAGTCGGATATATTTTGATACCAAATGGAATCCTATAACTAAAGCAAATACTACAAAGCTATAGTTTAAGGTATCTTAGATAATGTCTTATCTAATATATGGTAGTCATAACATGTCCATGGCTTACTTTTTGTCACCAACTAAAGTTGGTAACTTGTACTAACATAAAAAGGTGAACAGTGGAATAAAGTATGGTCAACTACATTGCCTTTTGGAAAAGCGCCATGCATTATCAGAGGTCTGCAGCGGAGTGGCAGGGGCCATACTTATGTCCACTAGTTCATTAGCAGCATCTTCCTAAGGTTAAATGGCTTCGTAAGAACAAGTTCTTCCCAAGCCTTATACACTTCGGAAGAGGCTGCTTCTTCCGTGGCTTGGAGACTTCTGATTTGGAAGACACTGTCATTTATTTCTTCTAAGTCTTGAACTTCGGAAGAGAAGACTTTGCCTTTGGGAGTTGGAGCTTTTCCTTCGGAAGTTGATCTTGCACTTTGTCATCAGAAGAACTCCGTATCATTTGGAAGTTCCATACTTAGATTCGGAAGTCCTTTGTAAGTTGAACCAAATTTGTCTAAGTGTTTGGTTTTGGTTGCACTAGCCTTCTTCTGGATCCAAAAAAACTCCCCTAGGCTAATGCTACCAAAATCTCACTTGTTTCTACTTCTCAAAACTTTCAGCACTAGGGAAAGTAGATACTTATCTGTTTCTTTGTTCTTCCCGGAAGTGGTGTTGAGAAGTTTGTACAAATCATTCATGGACAGGGGATCCAGTCTGTTACTTTGAATGATATGCACCTTCTGTTGGGTCCCTCTGAAGAGAGTTAGTTGACGGGAGCTATATTTATACTCCCATCTAACTATTGGTTCCAATTCCGGGCCTTCCACCATCTATAGAAAGGCCTTGCCTTTGGTGGTTGACCTTTCATTGTCTTCCTTCTCTCTCAGCTTCAACTCCTCTTCAATCTTGGCTTTTGCAATTAGCTCAGCAAGATGAAGGCTACTAAGATGATTTCTGATGTGAGCAGCTATTTCGGAGTTGAAGGGATTAGAGAATGGTTTCTCTGCTAACTCAGCAATGTCAAATATGCTAGAGTGTAGTAGAGAAGAGGCATTCAGCCTGTTGCTTTATCCATCCTCTCTCTCCATAACAAAGTTGTGAACGGCTTCATCGAACCTCCACTGGATGATTTTCTTTCTAGGCATAAGGGGCTGACTAGAAATCTTGTCCCTTTCTTTGTATCCAGTAGAGTCACAACTTCTTCTTATTTCTTCTCTTCATCGTTTAAGGAGTCAGAGTTAAGACCAAGAAGTCTGGCAACATGGTCCAGTGTTTTCTAGGGACATTGGTCCAACTTGCCTGTAACATCTCGAATTTTTGTTAACTAAAGGTTAACTTCGTTTATTCTTATAAGGGTCATTATTGACAATTATGAAACTCATGTGTTATTTATGCTTATTCTCTTTGGTTATTAATGTGAGAAAGTTAAAAATAAAAATACCAAATAATATTATGTTAATATTAATAATAGTAATAATGATACAAGTCATAATTATAATAATAAAATAATAATAATAATAATTATAATAATTATAATTATAATAATAATAATAATAATAATAAAATAAGAAGTCATAAAACATTTAAAACTTAAAGATTAATTCAAGTCCAGGGGGTTATTTGGCCAATTTTGAAAGTTAAAATCTAAGTTCAAACATAAAATGACAACTACTCTAAACGTGAGGGGGCCATGTGTAAATTGAAATCTAAAATCTCTTTCCACTTCGCAATCCGGTGGTTTTCCGGCCACCGTCGGCCGACCACCGGCGAGGTCTAAATCAACCGTTTTGTTGATCCGAATCCATGTGAACCGTTCCGAACTCGTTCGCGACCTTAAATGCATGTACCCGGTGCGATTAAAGCACTCGTTACAAGTCGAACCGCCGTGTAACCGGCGACTTTAATCATATGATCGTTCGAGTATTAACAAGTCATAACAATCAAATTAAACTCACATACATGATCGCCTAACTGTAACTAAACTCCTACACAAGCTAATTTCATTCGAAACACAACCAAACAGCTCGAACAAGCACCACCTTCATCGCGAACTGCACCTCAGTCGAGCATCACCTTCTGCATACTTGGAACCGCAATTGATTAAGGGCTATCAATCACCGTCTCTCGTGGAAGCTCCCTGTGCAATTAATTGGGTTATTATCACCAATTGCAATCGAATCCAGTCGCGACATAGCCGCGGTTGTTCTTCGTGTTCTCCATTTGTTCTTTGTTTTCCAAACTTCATTCGGGTAATTAAGCATATCTACATGATCTTTTAACATGGGGAATAAAAGCCCCAAATCTAACCTGTAATTGAATCGATTCGATGTTCAATTGGAATCAAATCGATTCTAGGGTTTATGAAATTGGGGGTTTGTTTATATGGGTTTTAATGTTTTAAAACCAAGATCTACGCGGCTGGATGCCTTGGTTCACTGGTTAAACGCTCTCACCACCACTTAGAGGTCCCGGGTTCGAACCCGGGCACCCTCAAACATTTTTTTTAAGGCTTTTCAGCCCTTAAATAAATTATAGAAAATTTTTAATAAATATAAAAAGGGTTTTGTAAACTCTAAATATTTTTCAAAGACATCAAATTATTTTCTATAATTTTTCTAAAGTTAATTAATTTAATTCTCTTGTTAATAAAGAATTTTAACGAAGGATGTTTTGGATAATTTCTATTAAAATGGACTTTGAATGATAAATTAATAAATTATTGGTCCAAATATTACCATTAAGTTTTATCGTTAAAATCTTGATTATTTCAAATATTTATTCAAGTTTATATTTAAACTTCACTAGCTATATCGATGATTTAATGTTATTTTTTTTTCTTTATAATAATTTACACAAATGGTATATTCTTTGTACATTATTTAGACCACTACAAAGATCCCCAAACTCCACTTGAAATTTTAACTCTCGTTAAATCAATATTCAATTTAAACTTAAATCTTGTAATTACATATGTTTAGGTGCCTTGTGACGTTTATCTTGGAACGACGTTTACTATTCTAAATAATCTCCATTATATACATATTATCACGTGAGTTTTCTTGCCCCTTTTTCATTTTTACACCAACTTGGGGTGAAACATGATAGCTTATACATGATACACTTATACACGTTTGAGACTTGTAAATCACGTGCAATTCAACTTATTATTTTGTCATGGTTATTTGTTTATTGTAAGTGTTATATGAGATACATAGTTTGTTTACAATCATTAACTATTGCTAGCCTGGCAACGTCTTAGATCTTTGGGCCTGACAAGCCTATTTGGTGCTAAAGTCGATGTATTGCCGACTCCTAGGAGCCGTATGCTTGTGCATAGGGACCAAATACACTTAGCCAATCTTTTATACTTGTAATCAAGTCGAGGTTTGGTTGTAATGATATGTTCTATAACTTACTAGCTTTAACCTATGACATGAATTGCTACTTGTAACTCTTTTTCATATTATTTATGAAAACCTTGGAAACTCACCAACTATTTGTAGTTGACTCTTATTTTTATCATGTTTCAGGTCAACCTCAAGCTTAAAGTGATCTTTTTGAAGCATGCCATAATCTAGGATTTGGACCTAGTAAATGAAATAAAAAGTTTACTTTATGTTTGTTGCATTCGAACTTATTACTTGTTTGGGAATTATGATTGTATTTTACTTCAAGACTTATGATAATAATATTTACAATTTAATATAGCGTTATGTGGCTGTGAACAATCTTAACCCTCACATCTCGACGTTTCCGCCGTCAAGGTTGGGGTGTGACAGATTGGTATCAGAGCCCATAACTATAGGGATTTAGGTTATTAGTAATGGTGACCTAGACTATAGCTTATGCATGAACCTCATAGGATAATATTTATATTCTTAGAAATATATATTGTTACATGCTACATAATGCTATACTTTACTCATGTGCAACTTGATGCCTTAGCATAGGTTGCCTTGTAATTTTCTAAACCTTGTTACTTGTCTCCCTAAACTTAACTTTGACTCATTGACTCTCCCCGACAAATGAAACTTCTTAATCTTATTCTCGTCAACACGTGGAATCGTATACTTATGCATAGAATAAATCTTTAGACTTATGTCTAATCTATGTAAATCTCATCATGGTTTGATTTCATAAACCTAAGAAATTTGTGTGACACCATGGACACCTGTATTCTGGATTTCCTGGCAAAAGGCCCTCGGGCTAAGGCAAGCATATCGCATAAATCCTACGGGACTAGTTATGCTTACCTGGGGATTTCTGGGATGAGTGATAAACCATGGTCAACATACACAAATTTCTAAGGCGAGTGGGTCAACTTACTTGACGTGTCAACGTTTCCAAATGGTAATGCGTTACCAAATGGAACCATTCCATGTGCCTTACAACTTTTTGCCTTATCCTTGATGAACATTAATCTTGTTATTCCAATTCTCATATCTAACTCAATTGTATATTCCAGCATGTCTCGTCATCATGGAAAGCGTGGAAGTTCCGATCGTAAGTTAGCCGCCATGATTGCTCGACAAATGGCTGCTGTCATTCCGACCATGGTTGCTGAACTGAATAGCACCTTAATGACCAACGCTAGCAACAATGGAAATGGTCATGGAGAGAATAGCAACAATCAAAACGGGAACAATCAACATGGGAATAATCAAACTTGCACCTTCAAACACTTCAGCTCTTGCAAGCCCACTAGTTTTAGTGGCAAGGAAAGAGCCACTGGTCTTCTTGAGTGGTTTGAAAGCATGGAGAATACCTTTATCAATTGTGAGTGTCCCGATGCACTCAAGGTTCGTTATGCACTAGTATGTTCCAACAAGGGCTCTTACCTGGTGGTAGCGAGAAGAGGAATCGTGGACCCGATGCTATTCTAGCACTTACATGGGAAGAGTTCAAGAACATCGCCATCGCGAAGTTCTGCCCAAGAAGTGAATTGCAAAAGTTAGAAGAAGAGTTTTGGAATTTGAAACAAAATGATGGTGATCATTTGGCCTACTCAACTAGGCATCATGAGTTGAGTATACTGCTGCCCCATATGGTCGACACTGTTCCCCGCAACATCGAGAAATTCATTAAGGGGTACCACCCCAAATTCAAGATGCTGTGGTGGGTAGCCGACCCACAACCTTGGAAGAAGCCATTACAATCACCGCTCAACTCACCGAGAACCATATAAGAGCGGGCACCATGTCTGTGAAGGGTGCAAAGAAGGTGGAGAAGACGACTACCGAGGCGGTTAAGGAGACCAAAGCTGAACCGTCTAACAACCACAACAACAACAACAAGAAGCGCAAGTTCACACCGACGCGTAACTATGCCGTGGCTGCACCAAACAACCCCAAAGACAAGCTGTACCTGCGGCTACATCTGTGGCACAAGTGCCTGGGGCTAGGGCTTATGCTGGCCCGCAACCGATGCAGCACGTGTAGGTATCATCATCCGGGGAATCAACCATGCCGCATTTGCACCTTGTGCGGTAAATATGGTCATTTGGTGGCGACTTGCCACCGTGCACCTAACAATGCCGCTGGGGTCACAAACCGTGTTTGCTACAACTGTGGGGAACCTGGCCATTTTCGCCCACAATGCCCTCGTCTTGTGGGTAATGTTCCACAAGCCCGAGGACGTGCTTTCAACATCAACGCTAACCAAGCACAAGCAAAAAACGATGTGGTGAATGGTACGTTAACTCACCCTTAAATTTTGTGATCGAATTCATTTCATATTTACCTGTATTGTTAAATACCTTAAAAATTGAACAGGTATTCCTTATTAACAAAACTTATGCTTATGTCCTATTTGATTCTGGAGCCGATAAAAGTTTTGTTTCATTAGAGTTTGAATCCATACTTGCTAAGCCACATACGAAACTAGAAAGACCTCTTACTGTTGAAGTTGCCGATGGAGAACCAATTACCGTTGACGTTATCGTTCGTGATTGCATCTTAAGTCTTGACACATATGATTTTCTTATCGATCTTATCCCTATGAAACTTGGGAGCTTTGACGTCATCATTGGTATGATTGGTTAGCCAAACACCATGCCGAGATCATTTGTTTCGAGAAGTCAAAGGAAAGAACTTAAGGATGTCCCTATCGTACGAGACTTTCCTGAAGTATTTCCCGATGACCTTAGTGGTTTACCTCCCGTGCGTGAAGTCGAGTTTAAAATTGACTTGATACCGGGAGGAAACCCCGTGGCCAAGTCACCGTATCGGCTTGCACCATCGGAAATGCAAGAACTCTCTTGTCAACTGCAAGAGCTGTCCGAGAAAGGCTTCATCCGTCCTAGTTCTTCGCCTTGGGGTGCACCAGTTCTTTTCGTGAAGAAGAAAGATGGATCGTTTCGTATGTGCATCGATTATCGCGAGCTTAACAAACTTACCATCAAGAATCGTTATCCTCTTCCTCGCATCGATGACTTGTTTGATAACTTCAAGGAGCTGCTATTTTCGAAGATTGATTTACGTTCTGGATATCATCAATTACGAGTTCATGAGGATGACATCCCAAAGACCGCTTTCGTACTCGTTATGGACACTATGAGTTTATGGTGATGCCTTTTGATTAACCAATGCTCCTGCTGTCTTCATGGATCTCATGAACCGAGTATGCAAGCCTTATCTAGACAAGTTTGTGATCGTCTTTATTGATGACATACTTATTATTCCAAGTCCAACACCGATCATGAGGCATTTGAGATTGGTTCTTGAGTTGTTAAGGAAAGAGCAATTGTACGCAAAGTTCTCGAAGTCTGATTTCTGGCTCGAAGAAGTTCAATTTCTAGGACACGTGGTGAATAGCCAAGGAATTCACGTTGATCCTGCAAAGGTGGAAGCTGTGAAAAATTGGTGTGTTCCTACAACTCCTACCGAAGTTCGTTCTTTTCTTGGTCTTGCTGGTTATTATCGGCGATTCATTGCCAATTTCTCGAGGATCGCGAAACCGCTCACCACTTTGACACAAAAGAATAAACCTTTCGAGTGGGGTTCCGAGCAAGAAGAAGCTTTTGAATCGTTAAAGCATAAGTTATGCAATGCCCCTATCTTGACCCTACCCGATGGAAACGATGATTTCACTGTGTATTGTGACGCATCTAAACAAGGCCTTGGTTGTGTTCTTATGCAACGAGGGAGGTCATAGCTTACGCATCGAGGCAATTGAAGGTTCACGAGGTAAATTACACAACTCATGATCTCGAGCTTGGTGCTGTTGTATTGCTTTGAAGATTTGGAGGCACTACCTGTATGGTACGCAATGTATAGTCTACACCGATCACAAAAGCCTTCAACACGTTCTCAATCAAAAAGATCTCAATATGAGACAACGTCGTTGGGGAGTTGATTAGTGACTATGATTGTGACATTCGTTACCATCCTGGTAAAGCAAACGTTGTGGCCGATGCACTGAGCCGAAAGATTCACAACAAGATGATCTCATTCCAACATATTCGAGATCGACGTCAATGGTTTGACACCTTGGGTGAATTCGATACTGAAATTCGACTAGATGTCAATGAGACCACCGTACTACTACAAAACCTGAGAATAGATAGTGACATCGAGTCTAGCATCCTGGAGGCTCAAAAATGGTTCAACGAGAAGGGAGAATGAAGGATGAGTTGGAGCATAATCTTCTAACCCAATTGGAAACGAAACCCAATGGATTGATGTACTTCGCCAATCGTATTGGGTTCCAAAACACGATAACATTCGTACCTTTATTATGAATGAAGCTCATCAAACTCGTTATTCTATTCATCCTGGTTCCGATAAGATGTACATGGACCTACGTGGTCAATATTGGTGGCCTGGAATGAAGAAGACATAGCGAATTATGTAGCTAAGTGCCTCACATGTACGAAAGTTAAAGCCGAACATCAACGTCCAGTGGATTACTTGAGCAACCCGAGATCCCTATATGGAAATGGGAACACATATCCATGGACTTCATAACAAAGCTACCCCGAACCTCTCGAGGACATGATAGCATATGGGTGATCGTTGACCGATTGACCAAGTCGGCACATTTCATACCCATACGCGACACCTACAAGACATCAAAGTTAGCTCGTATATACATTGATGAGATTGTAAGTCGTCATGGGGTACCTCTGCACATTATATCCGACCGAGATGCTCGTTTCACTTCACATTTTGGTCGTCTATGCAAGAAATTTTGGGTACACAATTAGATCTAAGCACGGCTTACCATCCTCAAACTGATGGTCAAACGAGCGAACGATCCAAACTTTAGAGGATTTGCTACGTCTCTGTGTTCTTGAATTTGGTGGCGATTGGGATACGCATCTACCGCTCGCAGAATTTTCGTATAACAATAGTTACCACTCGAGTATCAAGATGGCACCGTTTGAAGCACTTTATGGTCGAAAATGTCGTTCACCGATCTGTTGGACCGACATTGGTGAAAACTTCATCACTGGTCCTGAACTTATACAAGAGACGACCGATAAAGTTTCTATTATTCGCAAGAACCTTGAAGTGGCGAGAAGTCATCAAAAGAGTTATGCTGATAAGCGACGTAAGCCATTAGAATTCCAAGTTGGGGAGATGGTTCTTCTCAAGGTTTCACCGTGGAAAGGGGTGGTTTGTTTTGGAAAGAAGGGCAAACTGGCTCCAAGGTTTGTAGGACCTTTCAAGATCCTAAAAGGATTGGGAAAGTGGCTTATAAACTAGAGTTACCTTCCGACCTTAGTGGAATTCATCCTGTGTTCCACGTCTCAAATTTGAGAAGATGTTTGGCCGACGAAAGTCTGTATGTTCCGCTGGAAGACATTCAGATCGACGAGTCATTACATTTTGTCGAGAAGCCTGTAGAGATCATGGATCGTAAATGAAAAAGACTAGAACCACAACAACCCCAATCGTCAAGGTTCGATGGGAAAATAAACGTGGCGCTGAATTTACTTGGGAACGTGAGGAGCACATGAAGAAGAGATACCCATTCTTATTTGTATAGTTTCATTTCTTTTAATTTCGGGACGAAATTCTTTTAAGTTGGGGAGACTGTAACATCTCGAATTTTTGTTAACTAAACGTTAACTTCGTTTATTCTTATAAGGGTCATTATTGACAATTATGAAACTCATGTGTTATTTATGCTTATTCTCTTTGGTTACTAATGTGAGAAAGTTAAAAATAAAAATACCAAATAATATTATGTTAATATTAATAATAGTAATAATGATACAAGTCATAATTATAATAATAATAATAATAATAATAATTATAATAATATAATAATTATTAAATAATAATATAATATAATAAGTCATAAAACATTTAAAACTTAAAGATTATTTAAGTCCAGGGGGTTATTTGGCCAATTTGAAAGTTAAAATCTAAGTTCAAACATAAAATGACAACTACTCTAACATGAGGGGCCAATGTGTAAACTGAAATCTAAAATCTCTTTCTCACTTCGCAATCCGGTGGTTTTCCGGCCACCGTCGGCCGACCACCGGCGAGGTCTAAATCAACCGTTTTGTTGATCCGAATCCATGTGAACCGTTCCGAACTCGTTCGCCACCTTAAATGCATGTACCCGTGCGATTAAAGCACTCGTTACAAGTCGAACCGCCGTGTAACCGGCGACTTTAATCATATGATCGTTCGAGTATTAACAAGTCATAACAATCAAATTAAACTCACATACATGATCGCCTAACTGTAACTAAACTCCTACACAAGCTAATTTCATTCGAACACAACCAAACAGCTCGAACAAGCACCACCTTCATCGCGAACTGCACCTCAGTCGAGCATCACCTTCTGCATACTTGGAACCGCAATTGATTAAGGGCTATCAATCACCGTCTCTCGTGGAAGCTCCCTGTGCAATTAATTGGGTTATTATCACCAATTGCAATCGAATCCAGTCGTGACATAGCCGCGGTTGTTCTTCGTTTGTTCTCCATTTGTTCTTTGTTTTCCAAACTTCATTCGGTAATAAAGCATATCTACATGATCTTTTTAACATGGGGTGTGATTGCCCTTCTAAGAAGCCATGGCACTGAGATAGTCTTCATCCAGGCTTTATCCCCAGACTTCTTCAAGGCTACAAGTTCAGCATCTTCCTCCTCCTTCTTCTTTCTCTCTTCTTCTTTTCTCTGAAATCCCTCTTTCTTTCCTTCTCCATTGATCATTTTTTTATTCACCAGCCATAGGATCGTATCATTGTTTATGGAGCAAGTTCCTCAAGAGAGAATCCTCTTGAGTTTAGAAAGGCTAGTCTTTCACTGCTTAGCATTTGATTGGCTTTCTCCTTTTTCTTCATGATCTCTTCTTCCAAGGACAACCTTGCTATTTCTTCTTGTTCTTTATTGTCTGGTTTCCTTTTCAAACGTAATCAACTCTTCTATGGTAAGAGGAGCACTTCTTCACTTCCTACTCCTATTAACCAGTCTGTCAATAATCTCCACTCTTTTCTTATGACTGCTTCCTGGTTGGCTATGGCTACTTACTATTGGCAGCCAGTAGTTTCCCAAAGGTAGTCTCCCTTTCCTTTTTCATTTCTCCAACCTTTCATCCTCTAATAGTTCTTCTGTAGTTAGATTCCTCTTTCCTTGACATCTTCGTAAGCTTTGACCTGGAGGTTCTTGTTAGAGGATTTAGGTTGTTGTGACAACTCATCCAAAACTCACTCGATTTCGATTTCTGTGTGCCAATGCAGTAGACCAGTGATGGAACACTCTCACCAGGTAACGCAATTTTCAGGACAAAATTCTTTCAACATGGATAATGTGACATCCGGTAAATTTCCATTACCAAACTCTGTTAGTTCCGTTAAGTCTTGTGTACACGTGTCGTGAGCACACACTAGTTGTCATTTAACGTTGGTGACCTAATAATAATGGATAATGTTAATTTAATGTGAATCTAATTGATTATGTGAGTATTGGGTTATGTTTATGTGTTTACACATTTTTAAAAGGTTAATTAGAAAATAATCGCGTAACGCGGAAACGTGCCTATTTATTCGTATGTCTTGTATTTTATAAAGATAAGATATATAATGATTTTCCTAAGTTTATATCTTTATATTATGAAGTTAAAAACACTTTAAAAGAGTTTAAAGCTTAGTTTTTGTAAAATACAAATTACAAGGGTTAAAAGGGTAATTATGTAAATTAAATTTAACAAAACAAAACCCTAGCCCCACACCACCCCTTTCGGCCGCGACTTCCTTCCCCACACTCTCCCTTTGCGAAAATCAGCCTAGAACAAGCATCTAACCTCGATTTCGTTCGATTACAAGGTGCACAACTTGTTGGAAACATCAATTGCAAGTTATAACACGTTAAAGGTTAGATTTTCTTGTTTTTGTGAGTTGTTGTTTAGGGCCGAACCCTAATTCGTGAATTGGCTTCATGGAGTCGAAATGATGTCGTTGATGATGTTAGTATGTTAGTTAGATTGTAACATGTTAGTTAACGTCGATTATGCATGAAATCTATGTTTTTAGTGGATTGATCATGAACCTTGTGTATGAAACAAACCCTAGTTCAAAATGCTATGATTATGCATGATGGATGATTGTTTGATGAATGTATGATGATTAGTAGGTTGTATGAATGTTAGGATACATTGATTTTCCAAGAAATTGGTGAATTGAAGTTGGTGTTCATAGGTTACTAATAATAGTAACTTTATTTTGCATGTAATGATGATCTAGTGATGGATTGATGTTATGGATGTGTTCATGATGATGATTAGATGCTAGATTGTTGTTATGAATGCTAGAAATCTTTGAATGGTTGTTGTTGATTCATAGCTTGCCAAAAGTAGAAACTTTTGTTATGAAGATTGTTAGATTATGGTGTTTAGGTGATGTTGATCATGTCTAGATATTGTAAGGAGCTTGAGATGGTATAATTATGAGATTATGAATACATTGGATGGTTGATAGATGTTGGGATGTACTTTCCAAAAGGGAAACTTTATTTGCATAACGTCTGAAAAATGATAGCTTGAATATGTTTAGGATGTTAGGAGCATGTTAGTATGATCATGGATGAATTCTAAGGTGATGAACATGTTGAATTAGTTGTATGGGTGAGTTTGGATAATCATGGATGATGTTTGGACTTTGATGATCATGTATGATGTTGGTGTTGATTAGTAGTTAGGACATCATGTTTGGGACTGGAAATTGATTGTTGTGATGTTTGTTGAATGCAATGCATATGGTTAATGAATATGGTTATGATCATCATACACGCGTGCGAATCGGAGGCCCCTACTTAGTAGGATTGGCAGGGTTTAGGATGTGAAGTCATGAGTGGCTTCACATGGCATGTAGTGAGTGGTTTGATCTTTGTGTGACATGTTAGTTGTGTATAACTAGTGAATATGTTAATGTTCTAGATTCGCATGACTTGTATGATACTTGGTGTATGATGATCTAAGTGTTACACCTGGATGATATAGCATACATATAATCTATTTGAATGTTACAATGCATGACATATGTGTATGATTACTTGAATGGTTTACAACACATAAAGTCACCAACGGGTCAAACGGGTCAACTAGGTCAAACATGTCTGTTTTGTTTGAAATCTTAAGTCCTTGGTTGTAATGTACTTAGGGTTTCACATGTTCTTTGATTACACATACTCATGCACTTATATGATCTAGGTAACCTCTGAAGGTTGTCTGTCTATTTGTTTGACAAGTCAAACTCTGTGTATCTAAACGCATATCAGGTGAGTTCATGCCCCACTTTTTATTTACTCTCTTTGGGGGAGATAGCATACTGGTAAATCACGAACGCTTTATGTATTCAAGTTGTGTACAGTATTATATAGTGTGATATCATGGAAAAGTCCTCACACTTTCGAATTGTTAATATTGAATAGCGGGGAAATTTGGGTAGTACTACTGGGTCTGACGAGCCCCACCTGTGTGACTCGAGGTCAACCGGGTGCAAGTTGTCCTAATGAACATTGTCACGACCTGTTAAGTCGTGGCAGGAGGCAACAACGTAACACAGTCAGCTTCAATTGCGAAATCACTATGAAATAATATTTATTGTTAAGGACTAGCTATTTGTTACAATACGCTACTTGTGCATCTCTATTATTAAACTGTTATATTTGAATATCTCTTGAACTCACCAACCATCGTTGACATTTTTAGTATGCTATACTCAGGTCATTAGCTTGCTTGCCATAGGAGCACTGCATGGTCCACTACATTCTATGACACGGTCTTCAAGACAACTTCATCATTAATAATTATTATGAATTTCTTTTGGGATTGGCACGTGTTTTGCCACAATCATACTTTTATTTCTTTGGGTGTTTTCAAAACGCTTCCGCACTGTTTAATTTATTTACTTTGGGTTGATTTCATTTAAATTATGGCATATAGAGTCGTTCTGGGTAACTATTGACGGTGATCCTGGTTTGTTCACACGCCTCGCGTAAAACTCCGCAAGTGGATTTTGAGGGTGTGACAGATTGGTATCAGAGCCATTGGTTATAGGAAACTAGGTTGCATACACACTAGACTATAACCGCACACAGTTAATTAGTTACCTGTGCCTTATTCTCATCTTACTGTATACTCATTGGCATACACGTCACACTCTCTGCAGCATGGCATCATCTTCGAGAGCTCTGGGTAAACGACCTGAATCACCTACACGATCTGAATCCCCACCTGCCGCACCAGTACCTGATGATGGATTCGATTGGCCCCGATTGGCTTATCCCCGAGAGGAGATTGACTGGGATCAACCATTTGCATTGATGAAGCGTGACCCTTCGCGAGACTGGCGTTCCTATCCTAGATTTGTTGATCATATCATGTTTAGGGAGCGTGTACCTGTCCCGAGGCCCAGGACTAGGAACAATGCCGACCAACCCATGCCTTCACTCCCACGAACGGCGCAGTCCAACGAGCAACTGATTGCTGCACTAATGGCTGCACTGGATACTAAACAACATCAAGTAAGACGGCTCATGGGTGATGTTTGTACACTACAGAAAGAGGTGTACAACCTGAGACATCAATTGGATGAACTCGAGGAAGAACACGGGAAGACCCTGAACGGTTGCCACCATATGCAAGATGGTCTTATGGCACTCCAAGGGGCGTGACTGCTCGTGAACAGCGGCACGCCGTAGCTGATAATAGGATTGCCATTTTAGAAGCTCATCTAGCGGCACTTCAGATTGCTATAGCTCCTGCTCCTGCAGCAGACCCTGAGGATGAGGAGGATCCCGAGGAGGGACCCGAGAAGGAGGAACCGGAGGAGATGGAGGATGATAGTGATGGGTCAGATGTTGTCGATTGACTTCTTTATATGACTTAGACTACGTAGTGTTTTCTTTTTGAAACCTATGTGGGAAGGGTTGTTCTCCACACGAACGACAAACTTCAATTTTGACATTGCTAAATACATTGTGACTTATTTGCAATTTATTTACTTTGGTTATTATTTTTGGTTATGAATATTGTGGTTGTGATGATTCGTTATCTCTTTTGTTTATTGTTTACTATGCATCAATGAGTTAAATATGTTTGATGTTACTCATTATTGTATTTGTGAATGTAAAGTGAAAAGAATGGACGCCCGTGGACGTGGACGTGGACGTGGTCGTGGACGCGGACGTGGACGTGGCACCGGAAAACAAGGTGGTGGTGCTATTAACATGACTCCCGCAAAATTGGCTGCTCTAATTAATGAGCATGTTCAGGCGGCAGTGGCTGCTGCCCACGCGGGTCAGCCAACAGGTAAACAATGATAGAAAGATAAATTTGATATCCTTTATAACTATAGGGGATGTCTGATTAATGTGTGTTGTGTTAAAACAGGACCACCAGTGTGTACCTACAAGTCCTTCATGGACTGTAAACCACACACCTACAGCGGTACTGAGGGTGCTGTAGGGCTTGTACGCTGGTTCGAGAAGACTGAGTCTATTTTCTCCAAGTGTAACTGTCTACCAGCGGATCAAGTAAAGTATGCCACCGGGACTTTAGAGGGTGTAGCACTGTCTTGGTGGAACGCGCAAGTCCAGATCTTGGACAAGCGATGGCGAATGGACTTCCATGGGATGAGTTCAAAGCAATGATGACCGAGGAGTATTGTCCTCGCAGCGAAGTACAGAAGTTAGAGATGGAGTTCTGGAAACTGGAAATGCAGGGCTCGGAAATTGAGGCTTACACCACCAGAACCCATGAATTAGCAACTTTGTGCCCGGGAATGGTGAATGAGGTGCATAAAGGATAGAGCATTACATACGGGGATTGGTACCTAAAATCCAGAGTATGGTAACTGCTTCCAATCCAGGCACAATTCAGCAAGACATCCAGCTAGCTCACAGGCTAACTGACCAAGCCGTGGAGCAAGGACGTCTACCCAAACGGGGCGCTGTGGCAAGCGTGCCCGACAACAAAAGGAAGTGGGATAATGCTAACAACAACAAAGCATCATCATCTTCCAGTGGTCAACCTCAATCTCAACAGCAACAACACCCGGTTCAGCAGCAATGGAGGTTTGACAATAACCGTAACTCCAACCAGATGCCTGCAAATAATCAAGGACCCAGTGGTTATGGTGGGAGACATCCAAAGTGTACTCGGTGTAATTACCATCATATGGGAAGGTGTGATAGCTTCAAGTGTCAACGTTGTGGAAAAATTGGACACGCTGCAAAGGATTGTCGTGGTGAACTGGTGAGGAGGCCACAACAACCTCAAAAAACTCCCAAGGGTTGTTTGAATGTGGGAAAGAAGGGCATTACAAGCAAAACTGCCCACAACTAGGAGGAACGGAAATGGCAACAACAACAACAACAACAACAATACCAACAACCACGGTAACAACAACAACAATGGTAATAATAACAACAATGGTGGAAATGGTACTGGAAATGGCGGCAATAAAGATGGAGCCAAGGGGAGAGCCTTCGTCATTGGCTCAGGTGAGGCTCTAAATGATCCACAACTGTTACTGGTAGATTCTCTGTTAATGGTTGTTTTGCTACGGTACTATTTGATACTGGAGACGATAGGAGTTTTGTGTCCTTAAAGTTCTGTAGTCTTTTAAGTGATATACCCTTGTTTTAGAATCTAAATACACTGTGGAATTAGCCGATGGTAAACAAATCCATGTAACGCATATCCTTAAAGATTGTAAGATAGAACTTGCTGGTCATACTTTCACTATAGATCTCATGCCTGTTACGCTGGGGAGTTTTGATGTTGTGATAGGCATGGATTGGCTCTCTAGCAAGCAAGCGGAAGTCATATGTCACGAGAAGATCGTACGGATCCCGGTTGGTGATCAAATCCTTACCGTCAGAGGTGATAGAAGTGGTGCTGTGATAGGCATCATCTCATACATGAAAGCCCAAAAGTTGTTACTAAAGCGTCGTGTGGCTATTCTAGCACTTGTAACCGACAAGCATGTAGGAGAAAAGAGAATGGAGGATATTCCCGTAGTACGCGACTTTCCAGAGGTGTTCCCAAAGGATCTCCCTGGATTACCACCGCACCGTCAAGTGGAATTCCAGATTGAGTTGACTCCCGACGCAGCTCCGATTGCTAGGGCACCTTATCGATTAGCACCGAACGAACTGCAGGAGTTGTCGTCACAACTTCAAGAGCTTTTGGATAAGGGCTTTATTCGACCTAGTACATCACCTTGGGGAGCTCCTGTTCTCTTTGTTAAGAAGAAGGATGGCACATTCCGGATGTGCATCGATTATAGAGAGTTAAACAAAGTAACAGTCAAGAACCGATACCCTTTACCTCATATCGACGACTTGTTTGATCAGCTTCAAGGATCAAGCTATTACTCGAAGATTGACTTGAGATCTGGTTATCATCAACTCAGAGTTCGAGAAGAAGACATTCCCAAGACCGCGTTTCGTACTCGTTATGGTCATTATGAGTTCTTGGTCATGCCTTTTGGGTTGACTAATGCACCTGTTGTGTTCATGGACCTCATGAACCGCATGTGCAAACCTTATCTTGATCAGTTTTTCATTGTGTTATCGATGATATACTGATATATTCTAGGACCAAGGAGGAGCATGAAGAGCACTTACGAATGATCTTGGAACTGTTGAAAAATGAGCAGCTGTATGCTAAATTCTCAAAGTGTGACTTTTGGATAAGAGAAGTACAATTCCTAGGTCATATTGTTAATGAGAAATGAATACACGTTGATCCTGCCAAAATTGAGGCGATAAAGAATTGGACTACACCAAAACGCCGAGCGAGATAAGACAGTTTCTAGGATTAGCAGGATATTACCGCCGATTCATAGAAGGATTTTCTAAGATCGCACAACCTCTCACAGCCTTGACTCACAAAGGAACGACATACAAATGGACTGAGAGTCAAGAATCATCTTTCCAATTATTAAAACAAAAACTCTGTACTGCCCCGATATTAGCATTACCAGAGGGAACAGATGACTTTGTGGTGTATTGCGATGCATCCATTCAAGGATTGGGTTGTGTCTTGATGCAACGAGATAAGGTGATAGCCTACGCCACATGAAAACTAAAGGTTCATGAGAAGAACTATACCACCCATGACTTAGAATTGGGTGCAGTGGTTTTTGCCTTAAAGATCTGGAGACATTACTTGTACGGTACCAAGTGCATTATCTACACCGATCACAAGAGTCTTCAACATATCTTCGAGCAAAAAGAGTTGAATATGAGGCAGCGACGTTGGGTAGAACTACTAAATGATTATGATTGCGCAATTAAGTATCATCCGGGAAAGGCGAACGTAGTTGCCGATTCTTTAAGCAGGAAGGAAACAGCTAAACCCCGACGGGTGCGAGCTTTACAGCTTACTATCAGTACCCAACTACCCGAACAAGTTAAGGAGGCACAGATAGAAGCTTTAAAAGTAGAAAATATTGGTTCTGAATTGCTAAGGGGAATGAATAAACAGCTAGTAGTGAAAGAGGATGGAATTCGGTATTTCATGGATAGACTTTGGGTGCCTGTTCATGGAAATCTGAGAGATTTAGTTATGAGCGAGGCACACAAATCTAAGTATTCTATACATCCTGGATCCGACAAGATGTATCATGACCTAAAGGCTCACTATTGGTGGCCCAACATGAAAGCGGATGTAGCTACGTATGTGAGCAAGTGTTTGACCTGCTCGAAAGTAAAGGTGGAATATCAAAAACCATCCGGACTGTTACAACAACCCAAGATTCCAATGTGGAAATGGGAACAAATCTCCATGGATTTTATTACTAAGCTACCCCGGACTAGTACTGGTTGTGACACGATATGGGTTATTGTGGATCGATTGACAAAGTTTGCTCACTTCCTTGCAATTAAGGAAACGGATAAGATGGAGAAATTAACCCGATTGTACCTTAAAGAGATCGTTTCGAGACATGGTGTACCGATCTCAATTATTTCCGATCGTGACGCTCGTTTCACGTCACATTTCTGGCAATCATTGCAGAAATCTTTGGGTACACGGTTGGATATGAGTACTGCATATCATCCACAGACGGATGGTCAGAGTGAGCGTACTATACAGACGTTGGAAGATATGCTACGTGCTTGTGTGATTGACTTCGGGAATAACTGGGAAATTCTCCTGCCATTGGTGGAGTTTTCTTATAACAACAGTTATCATACTAGCATACAGGCAGCACCTTTCGAGGCGCTGTATGGGAGAAAATGTAGATCACCAGTTTGCTGGGCAGAAATTAGTGATAGCCAGATAACAGGACCTAAGTTAATTCATGAGACGACTGAGAAGATTATACAGATACGGAACCGTATGGCTGCAGCGCGAGACAGACAAAAGAGTTATGCTGACAAGAGACGGAAACCTTTAGAGTTTCAGGTTGGTGACAAGGTTTTGTTGAAAGTCTCACCATGGAAAGGCGTAGTTCGGTTTGGCAAACGAGGGAAACTAAATCCAGGGTACGTTGGACCATTTGAAATAGTGGAAAGAATAGGTCCAGTAGCCTATCGATTAGCCCTACCTGATTCGCTAAATGGAATTCATGATGTATTTCACGTGTCAAACCTGACGAAGTGCATAACTAATGAAACGACGGTCGTACCACTAGAAGAAATTTAAGTGGATGAAAAATTGTGTTTTATTGAAGAACCAGTGGAGGTGATCGACCGTGAGGTGAAAACACTTAAGCAAAGCAAGATACCTATTGTTAAAATCCGTTGGAATTCGCGACGTGGACCGGAATTCACATGGGAACGGGAAGATCAAATGAAGCTTAAGTACCCTCAACTATTCGAAGGGACGATGCCAGCAGACGAAGGTATTGATTTAAATTTCGGGACGAAATTTCTTTCAACATGGGGATGATGTGACAACTCATCCAAAACTCACTCGATTTCGATTTCTGTGTGCCAATGCAGTAGACCAGTGATGGAACACTCTCACCATGTAACGCAATTTTCGGGACGAAAATTCTTTCAACATGGGGATAATGTGACATCCGGTAAATTTCCGTTACCAAACTCCATTAGTTCCGTTAAGTCTTGTGTACACGTGTCGTGAGCACACACTAGTTGTCGTTTAACGTTGGTGACCTAATAATAATGGATAATGTTAATTTAATGTGAATCTAATTGATTATGTGAGTATTGGTTATAATATGTGTTTACACATTTTTAAAAGGTTAATTAGAAAAATAATCGCGTAACGCGGAAACGTGCCTATTTATTGTATGTCTTTGTTTTTATAAAGATAAGATATATAATGATTTTCATAAGTTTATATCTTTATATTGTGAAGTTAAAAACACTTTACAAAGAGTTTAAAGCTTAGTTTTTATAAAATACAAATTACAAGGGTTAAAAGGGTAATTATGTAAATTAAAATTTAACAAAACAAAACCCTAGCCCCACACCCACTCCTTTCGGCCGCGACTTCCTTCCCCACACTCTCCCTTTGCGAAAATCAGCCTAGAACAAGCATCTAACCTCGATTCGTTCGATTACAAGTGCACAACTTGTTGGAAACATCAATTGCAAGTTATAACACGTTTAAAGGTTAGATTTTTCTTGTTTTTGTGAGTTGTTGTTTAGGGCCGAACCCTAATTCGTGAATTGCCTTCATGGAGTCGAAATTGATGTGGTTGATGATGTTAGTATGTTAGTTAGATTGTATACATGTTAGTTAACGTCGATTATGCATGAATTCTATGTTTTTAGTGGATTGATCATGAACCTTGTGTATGAAAAACCCTAGTTCGAAAATGCTATGATTATGCATGATGGATGATTGTTTGATGAATGTATGATGATTAGTAGGTTGTATGAATGTTAGGATACATTGATTTTGCAAGAAATTGGTGAATTGAAGTTGGTGTTCATAGGTTACTAATAATAGTAACTTTATTTTGCATGTAATGATGATCTAGTGATGGATTGATGTTATGGATGTGTTCATGATGATGATTAGATGCTAGATTGTTGTTATGAATGCTAGAAATCTTTGAATGGTTGTTGTTGATTCATAGCTTGCCAAAAGTAGAAACTTTTGTTTATGAAGATTGTTAGATTATGGTGTTTAGGTGATGTTGATCATGTCTAGATATTGTAAGGAGCTTGAGATGGTATAATATGATGAATTCATGAATACATTGGATGGTTGATAGATGTTGGGATGTACTTTCCCAAAAGGGAAACTTTATTTGCATAACGTCTGAAAAGGATAGCTTGAATATGTTTAGGATGTTAGGAGCATGTTAGTATGATCATGGATGAATTCTAAGGTGATGAAACATGTTGAATTAGTTGTATGGGATGTTTTGGATAATCATGGATGATGTTTGGACTTTGATGATCATGTATGATGTTGGTGTTGATTAGTAGTTAGGACATCATGTTTGGGACTGGAAATTGATTGTTGTGAGTTGTTGTTGAATGCAATGCATATGGTTAATGAATATGGTTATGATCATCATACACGCGTGCGAATCTGAGGCCCCTATTAGTAGGATTGGCAGGGTTTAGGATGTGAAGTCGTGGGTGGCTTCACATGGCATGTAGTGAGTGGTTTGATCTTTGTGTGACATGTTAGTTGTGTATAACTAGTGAATATGTTAATGTTCTAGATTCGCATGACTTGTATGATACTTGGTTGTATGATGATCTAAGTGTTACACCTGGATGATATAGCGTACATATAATCTATTTGAATGTTAACAATGCATGACATATGTGTATGATTACTTGAATGGTTTACAACACATAAAGTCACCAACGGGTCAAACGGGTTAACTAGGTCAAACATGTCTGTTTTGTTTGAAATCTTGAGTCCTTGGTTGTAATGTACTTAGGGTTTCACATGTTCTTTGATTACACATACTCATGCACTTATATGATCTAGGTAACCTCTGAAGGTTGTCTGTCTATTCTGTTTGACAAGTCAAACTCTGTGTATCTAAACGCATATCAGGTGAGTTCATGCCCCACTTTTTATTTACTCTCTTTGGGGGAGATAGCATACTGGTAAACCACGAACGCTTTATGTATTCAAGTTGTGTACAGTATTATATAGTGTTGATATCATGGAAAAGTCCTCACACTTTCGAATTGTTAATATTGAATAGCGGGGAAATTTGGGTAGTACTACTGGGTCTGACGAGCCCCACCTGTGTGACTCGAGGTCAACCGGTGCAAGTTGTCCTAATGAACATTGTCACGACCTGTTAAGTCGTGGCAGGAGGCAACAACGTAACACAGTCAGCTTCAATTGCGAAATCACTATGAAATAATATTTATTGTTAATGGACTAGCTATTTGTTACAATACGCTACTTGTGCATCTCTATTATTAAACTGTTTATATTTGAATATCTCTTGAACTCACCAACCATCGTGTTGACATTTTTAGTATGCTATACTCAGGTCATTAGCTTGCTTGCCATAGGAGCACTGCATGGTCCACTACATTCTATGACACGGTCTTCAAGACAACTTTATCATTTTAATAATTAATGAATTTTCTTTTGGGATTGGCACGTGTTTTGCCACAATCATACTTTTATTTCTTTGGTTTGTTTTCAAAAAAGCTTCCGCACTGTTTAATTTATTTACTTTGGGTTGATTTCATTTAAATTATGGCATATAGAGTCGTTCTGAGTAACTATTGACTGTGATCCTGGTTTGTTCACACGCCTCGCGATAAAACTCCGCAAGTGGATTTTGAGGGTGTGACAGTTGTTGAGTGGGTGCTGGAGCTTGAGGTGATGATGGTGATTGAGATATGGGTAACTTGAGAAATTCCTTACTGTTCACCTCAGCTGCTAGTTCCGAAATTGTATCTGTGATGAATAGATCATCAGACAAGGAGAAGAGTGCTTCCACAGCTTCATTCTCTGCTTCGGAAGACTGAAATTGTTCTTCTTCCGTAGCTTTGACTTCTGCTTCGGAAGTCTATGGTACTACACGCTCTGTCCCAACTATCTTGGTTGTTAGGCCATCAGTTTCCATTTCCCCTTCAAAATTAATCTTAGGTTCCATGTAGACCTTAGGTTGACCAACTTCCTCAAAAGTGGTAAAGGGTGTATTCAACCTCTGAAGCTCTTCAGCTCCAAAGTAAGCCACCGAGATATCCGGACCTGGTTACCACATAGAAGATCCCGTGAGAAACAAGGTTAGAAACCTGTTTATCTTTTAGCATCCTGGGGTCCACTTGGAGGGTGACTGGAGGAGGCTTAGGGAAGACATCTAATGATTAGGGGGATATCTTGAAGTGAGCTTTGAGATAACAGAGCTCTTGGACACCATGGGAGTTTCTCTTTGAACATTCTCCCCCTTTTTCGTAGCATCATCTTGAGAGCTAGATGAGCTAGAGGAAGAAGTCTGAGCGACCGAAATTGCTACATGCCTAACAGACCTCTCAATTTGTTTCTCAGCTAGTTGAGCCCTGAGATTTTCAATCTCAAGTTGCTGAGTGGTGGACCTACTTTCTAAAGTCTTAACCCTAAATTCAAGGTTTGAGACTTTAGTGAGTAGGTCTTGGATGGTGAGTTTCAGAGTTCCCTCATACTCATGAGAAGAATCATGGAGAGATGAGGTAACATACCTTATATGTTCATCCTCACCACCAGAAGTAGTTTCTTGGCGCCCTGGTTTCCCATGCATAGTGATGCCTCTTTCAGAGTCATCAAAATGCTTGGTTGTCATAGATTTAGTCTGATCAAAGTTACCACTGTCCTGAGGTCCCATTAAGGCACCTGCAGTAGTAGCAGCTGAATATACATGAGTCCCTTTCACTCTAATGGAACTCACCTCAGTTTGGATGTGCTGTTGGGGGCTAGAGATTAGAGGTCTCCTTGGGCTCAGTTGATCCTTTAATAGGTGTTGAGGATCAACTTCATTGCCTTGAAGATACATGAACTCTTCATCAGTTCTGGTTAAAAGGTCAATGAAGTAAATGGCTTTTATTCCTAATGACCCAGGACTTTGATCAATGTCTAATGGCATTGAGCCTTTGGTGGGGTTGTACCTTTTTGTAAGCTTAATGTAAATGTTTTTCATGTCTTACACATATGTAATGAATGGGTTCAATGAAATATAATATGTGGTTGATTTTTGTAATGTTTAATATTTCATAATATTATTGTGTTAAAATATCATGAACTTACTATATAGGTTTGAGGTTGTACATAATTCTAAGTCAATAATGATTGAGAAATGTGTTCAACATAGACGGATGAGTGTTCATGCTAATGGCCCATACTCATGGACCATAGGTATGAATACATCATGCTTATAGACCAGTCGCATGACTGAGCCAGGAGACTGGATCAGTCTCACAATTGAGACATAAGATTGACTCAGTCGCACGACTGAACCTTCAGTCATGCGTATGACTCAATCGTATGATTCAGTTGCACGACTGGAAACCCCTAACCTATAAATACCACTTAATTCATAGATCATTCCTGATCGATCTCTATTCGTTCATAACGTTTAGTTTCAATCGTATATCGATCGGGTAATTGTTCTCATTGATTGGATCACCAATCAAATAAGATTCCACACTATTTGATTCGGTACAAATGCAGAATCTGTTGGTATTTTGTACGTACACGGTCCTAACAAAATCTATTGTACAGTTCACTCTACACCTGAATAAGATTGTTCTTACTTCGTAGACCTGGTCATAGACCATGTATGTGCTCATCAACGTACTCCTAGTGAAATCTTTTCTTAAATGTTTCACATAACTAATTATTCAACTTGTTATGTTTAGTACCAAAAAGAAATTATTAAGAGCAAAAGTGAAACGATTGCGTAATATTTTACAGGATGCGCACGGGATCTTTACTTATTTTCAAAAAGTTATATGTGTTATGTTTATTAGATTTCAGTAGCACATTACATTATCAACATAATAGTTTTAGAGGAAACTCTTACTAGTGTGTCATTATTGTATTATGTGTATGTGTTAGTTTTAGGCATGATTTGATGTTTTTAATTGTTAACATGATGATTTTTTTCAAAAAGTTGTATTAGAGTACTACTTTCTTTATTAAGTGTTTATTTGGTGTTATTAAGTGTCATTTTAAAACTGTAAAGTAATATTATATATAATACTAATTATTAGTTTATTTATGCGTTATAGTTGTACTTACGCTTTAAAAGGTTTTTCCACTTTTGTTTTTTTCTTTCTTTTTAATTTTTCTTTATTTTAAGTTTTAACACCAATACTTTTATATATTTTACAACTTAGCATTTTTATATTTCTCATTTTCAACTTTGGTTCACTATATTTTTCATCTTTAATAGAGTTTTTGTTTTACATTTCGGTTTAAATATGACGAGTTAACATACCGCAACATGTGCGTGCAATTCAACATTTTAACTTCTATTTTTCCCGTTTAACGTCCGTGTCATAAAGCGCGGGTTTTAAATTGACTTAGTTATTATTTTTAACATTTTACGTGTCACGTGCGGGGTTCAATGTTTTTATGTTTACTTTTCGTTCGGTTTAATTTTTCCATATTTTATTTTCTTTTTCAATACAAGTTTTTATGGTGTTGGTGGTGTGAAATTGTTGCTATTTGATATGTTTTTACGTCCCCTGCCACAATGCAGGGGGCTTAATACTAGTTTTATTAAGTGCAACTTTTACAAAAGTAGCACCATGTATTTTTATTATGTGCTACTTATGAAAACTTTAGAAAAAATGTTACTATTTTTATCTTTAAAAATATGCTATATTATACACATATTAAACATAAAAAATATTTGATTTTGTGGTATAATTTAAAAAAAATTAATAAAGTATATAAAAGTTTTGTTAGTTTAAAAAAGTCAGCGAAAGTAGTTATTCTTTTTTTGAAAAAATCAACATATTAAAGATTTTGGATATATTATAGACCTTATTTTGTTTTAGTAATTAGAATCTGTTACTAATTTGCCCTTTTTTCTCATTACAACTAGGCTAGTTAAAGATTAATGATTTGTCAATAGTATTAGCCCCTAATCCATTTAATGAATGTAGCAGATTTGTTCTTACGATTTTTAGATAACATATTGTTTGTACGGAGGCATCCTCTGGTTTAATATTTTTGAGTTTTGATACAATAATAACAATATACTCTTAGTAATTTAAACTTAGGGGTCGTTTCATACAACAGATATTGAGTTTCAAAACCAGTCCCCAACTTTTGCTGAAGGGTTTCATGGATGACGACGATGATGAAGAAATCGAGCATTAGCGGAAAAACTGACCTTGAAATCAGATTTGGACTTTTGATTGGGGGTTCGGTGTTTTTGATGATGAAATCAAATGTTAATGATGAAATTGAGCTCTAATTAGGATCTGGACTTTTGATAAAGGGTTCCAGGCAATGATATAAGTGGTTTAGGGTTCGAAGATGGTGAAAGTGATGAACTGAATTGAAGGGAAAAGGGGGAAAATGTGGAATTGGAGAAGGGTTTTGATGAAGGTTAATTTAGTTATTTGATATTTTATACATTCCGATTTCTTTATCAATTTATCAACTAAACGCCAAAATATTTTAAAGAGATTTCATTTTAATTTTAATTTTAATTTCAATTCCAATTACCTCTTGAAACAATAAGTGAACGACCCGTTAGGTTATGTTTATAGATGATAATCATCAGTACATCACGCCACGTGGCAAGATGATTAATCTTCAAAAATCCAAGCTAAACTCAAGATGCCACTAAGGGTATAAATATAAAAAGCACGCCTTCTACTTGGGAACCGTAATTATTGTCTCACAAAACACGTGATTACGTGCCTAAATTACATATTCCTAGTGCATTGTAATTTGAAATAGATTAATATATATAAAATAAAAACAAATTAAACAAACTAATAAATACCGCATTGTCTCTGTATGTTTATATATCTTTCACATATGCTTCCAACTAGTCTGATAGTATCGAATCAAAATACCAAAAATTTCAAGTTCCTAAACCATGTCGATCACACAGTGTTTGACTTCCAAAAATCTTATCAGTAAACCAAATTCGCCTGAAACCCTAATTCATCGATCCCATGTTAATCTCCCATTCAATCCCATTTCTGGTTTTCCGATCACCAAACCCACCGTGACTTGGCTCACATCCAGTACTGCCCCCAGGTGGAACCTGATGATCGTTTACGCCAACATCGAACCCACCGGACCACCACCTCCGCCGCCAGCTTCTCCTTCTGGTTCCTGGTAATCTTGCAAACTCTTTAAATTGATATATTAATTATGAATCTTCAACAGTATTTTATGTTCTCAGTTTTGTGTTTCTTTTTTGCAGGAGAAATTGGGTTATTGGGTTCTTGATGACTGTTATTATACCATTAATTACGACCAGAGGAAGTCGAATAAAGTTACTTATGCGTAAGTATTCATTTCACACTCTATAAATTGATTTTTCTTTGTGTTAAATATTTTATTTTAGTGTAATTGAACGTAAACCGGTGCGATGAAAATATAATTTATCAATGAAATCAAGAGGCGCGTGTGTACACTTATATGAATTTATTATGATTATGATATGATTTTCGGTTTTATAACTTCATATTTCGATCTCTTAGGGACGAAAGTTCAAAGTAATGAGTATTTCATGGGGGCGAAGCTCCTTTGACTAGGGTGCCCAGGTCGTTTCTCCCATCCTTGTAAAAACAAGTTCCTAGAGATTTGTTCATCTCTGTTCGTCTTCTGGTTCTACAATTAAAAACACACAAAACGGGGAGTTTGATTCGATTGAATATATAGTTTGAACATCTAAGTTATCTCAATGTAAAAGTGGTACACGCTTTCAAGGGTGACCAATGAAATTCGGATCCTCTACATCAGTATATTGTTTAAAAGAAAAGAGCAATGATCGTGTTGCAGAGAAAGTTGAGCAGATAGTTGACACGGCGGAGCATATAACAGAGGTGGTGGAGACGGTAGCTGATAAGGTGGACAAAGTGGTTGAAGAGCTCGGCGATGAGCTGCCGGAGGGGAGTGAACTAAAGAGGACTCTTGATTTCATCGAGAATGTTGCTGAAAGAGTTGAAAAGGATGCTGAGACCGCCGGAGATTACATAGACAAGGTTAGTTTGTTTTTATAATTTAAAGATTAATATTTTACCTTTTCTTTCTTCTTCTAAAATTAACAGCCATCACTCTCAACTAAATGTAAACGAATGTCCATACTTAAATCTGAAATAATGATTCAAATATTGTTTAAAACTAGCATTTTTACCCGTCGCTTGTTACCCCGACACCGTACGTTGCGTGATAATTTATATATATTACAATCGATCCGATTCGTTTTTAAACTATATTTACGCAAATATATAGAGTGACTCGAATTTATACCGTTGAATGAAAACGTATTATATTAGACCCGACTTTTTTCCAAACAAAACATACGTTGAAACATTTATATTTGACTCGTGTCCAAATTAAGTTTATGTCGAAATGTAGAGTTAGCAAAAGTGTATTATATTTGATCCGACGCGTTCCAAAAAACAAAACTTACGTTGAAACGTTTAAACTCAACAAATATCTGAACAAAATTACATCAAAACGTAGCCGTTTGTCGAAAAATAGTTAAGTCGAGTCACATCTGATTAGGTCCTAATGATAATGAACTCGAATTTATATTTTATAGGAGTAAATCCTGAACTTTAAAAACTTAAGAGGGGTGAAAGTGTATTTCTTAAAGTTTTACAAAAAGTTTAAGGATAAAAAGTGTCAAATAAAAAAAGTTGAGGGGGTTTTTTGGCCGGTAGCATATCCCATACATTGAAACATTTATATTTAACTCGTGTCCGAATTAACTTTACGTCGAAACGTAGAGTAAACAAAAATATATTATATTTGATCCGACGTGTTCCCAAACAAAACTTACATCGAAACGTTTAAATTTGACTCAACTAATATTTGAACAAAATTTACATCAAAATGTAGGCTTTTGTTGAAAAATAGTGAAGTCGAGTCACATCTGATTAGGTCCTAACGATAATGGACTCGAATTTATATTTTACAGGAATAAATCCTAAACTTTTAAAACTTAAGGGGGTGAAAGTGATATTTCTTAAAGTTTTACAAAAAGTTTAAGGGTAAAAAGTGTCAGATAAAGAAAGTTGAGGGATTTTTTTGGCCAAAACGTAGGCGTTTGTCGAAAAATAATTAAGTCGAGTCACATCTGATTAGGTCTTTAACGGTGATGGATTCGAATTTATATTTTACAGGAGTAAATCATAAACTTTAAAAACTTAAAGGGGTGAAAATAATATTTCTTAAAGTTTTAAAAAATATCAAATAAAGAAATTCGAGGGTGGTTGTTTGGCCTGTGGCATATGCCACCGACCTTTGTAAATAAGTATATATACAATGTACAATGTATATAAGTTTTAAATGATAGTGACACGTTTTTAATCTTTTACGTTTACAATTATTATTTTTATAATTTGATAATTTTCGTTTATTCAATCTCTAAAGGCATTTTTTTAAAACAAATATGTATTTATAACTTATAATATTTATTATATTTTTATTTAATCACTAGATAATAATATCTAAAAAATAAAATATTCATAAAATTAATAATATTGATATGTTTTATTTATTCAACTCATGTAATATACATGGACTCTAACTTGGTAGTCTTATCTTATTATTCTAATAAAATTATTCTAATAAAAGTGTAAATGAGGGTGCCACGTGTTAGCACCACAATCATTCTTATCAATCATTTCCCGCCTCTCTCTCCAATTAAATAATTACCTTAATTACTAATAAAATTATTTTAATACATTTTAATATATAATAAATTAAGAAAGAAATCTGTTATTAAAGTTATTTCTAAATAAATTGATATTTTTTAATAAGTCAATTTTTTAAAACAAAAAATAATCAAATTTCGGAGCTGTAATAAGAAAATTTTTTAAAATGTTATTTTATACGGTTTATTTTAGAATAAAATGTTTATTTTTTAAAAATTTTTAAAAAGTTGATACCACTATTTTATTATTTATATTCATTTCTGATACGTAATTTCAGTTATATCATATCTTAAAAATCATTTTATATTAATATATTTATTATATCAATATTTTATTTATTTAACCCGTTAATACACGAGTTTACTAAAGGTAGTCTTATATATAGATTTATAAAATTATGTATTTGTATATAACACGCATATGTGTGTATATTAGGATACAAATTACATAAAGTAAAGGTAGAGCTAGATAAGTGATTGATCGCTTTTTTATTTAAGCCAGCACTACAAGGAAAAAACACACACACATATATATATATTATTAATTATTTCGTTTTCATTTTGAAATTTCAAACCTAACACACAAACTTTGAAGTATTTAACGAATATCAAGCAAATAGCCTAAGGCTAGTGGAAGACTCTATGTAGATTTAAAAATAAGATGGAAGACTCTAGTTAGATGGTTAAAAGCAAACAATGACATTTAATCCAAATGACATCGGTGTTAAACGGTTTCCTCTTTAATGGGTAAAAGAAAACGTAATGAAAATAAAACTTTTAGATTGGTGTAAGTAGTGTATTTCTGATATTGAAAGCATATATGTGTAAATGGTCGTTCGTGGTTGTGCACGTGGCCTGGTAATTGCTAATTCATATATCTTGTTTTTTTGGATGAAAATTTGCTGACGTCATAAAATAATAATAATAATATAATATAATAATAATAATAATAATAATAATATAATAATAATAATAATAATAATATAATAATATAATAATAATAATAATAATAATAATAATAATAATAATAATAATAATAATAATAATAATAATAATAATAATAATAATAATAATAATAAAATAATAATAATAATAATAATAATGATATCCTATCCAAAATAGCTATTTAAGAGAAGAAACATAATGAGTTCCGAGAAATATAAATGCTGTGATATCTTTTTGGATGAAATAATGATGCAAGGCCCATCCTCCCCAAATAAAATAACATATTTGTATTATTGTATTTAAACAAATTTAATAAGAATATTTTAACTACTTGCCACATATTTGTATTACAGTTGATTGAAATTGGAAGGATTTGTGTAATTTTATTATTAATTGTTTCGGTGTGTACCGGTGATTTTGCTTCTCGTGTCTTGCTAAATTGTAATATTTGGTATGTTTATTGAGATCTCGTTGTTAAAAATAATTATATTAACCATTTTTTTGAACGGCAAAAAATAACATAATAATAATAATAATAATAATAATAATAATAATAATAATAATAATAATAATAATAATAATAATAATAATAATAACTACTTACCATATACTTAAACATACCTTCTTAACTTAAAGCTGAAAAATAAAAGAAAATACATTCAATATCATAGTATTTGTTAAAAGATTATTCGTCTAAATGTAATCGACCAATTGCGTGGTCCTTCCATATAAAATGTAATTTTTAAGATAACATAAGTAAGGCTGTAATATTTTCATCTACGCCACTTATAATGTATTTCATTAATTTTGAAGACCATATATGTCAACCCTTATTTAAAGTATTGGAATTTCGGGTTGATTGTTAACGATAGTCTTAATCTTCAGATTGATGTGAGTGTTTTTTTATTAATTTGTTACTAGTCCATTTAGTTAATAAGTTTAAAGACATTTTAACAAATAAAAAAGTTTTTTTTAACAAGCCCCGGAGAAATTTAACTTCTAGTGAGAGAATTAAACAAAAAAGACGAGGGTGTAAATGGATTATCGGTTTGGTTATTTTAAGTTCACATTTACTGGGGTCTTTAGTTATTTTAAATTCGATTATATAGACATGACTCCACTTTGCTTAACAATATTATAACAGATAGAGTCTCCTTTTAGGTTTTGATTGTTGCGACATTATGGTTCTTTCATTTTGATCGTGTTTCGTACATTTTGACCAAATTTAGTGCTCTTTTAGACTATGAAGACTAGGTGCCCAAATTCTAAAAACAAAGTAAAGCCAAACTACTTTGTTTTGTTCAGTTGGTTTATAATAACTTGGTTTTTATTTATAGTTGTTAAAACGGACCTAAACACTGGCTTAAACTTTCTATTGTTTTTTGGTTTTATTAATGGGTTAACTTTTGTGGGTAATACTTAAGTAGTCGAAGTAAGCAAATTATTGTGTTTTTATTTATATATAGTTGTTAAAACGGACCTAAACACTAGCTAAAACTTTCTATTGTTTTTTGGTTTTATTAATGGGTTACTTTTGTGGGTAATACTTAAGTAGTCGAAGCAAGCAAATTATTGTGTTTTTTGTGTATTTTGTTTGCATAGTCGTTTGGCTATTAATATGTTATAACCCAACAATAATCTAGTCATTGCTGATGTTCAATTTTTTTTCAATATATAAACAAGATTTGCTTTTAAAGTATGAAGCAGAAGATTAATTTATTTTAATTATAAGAAATATGTCATGACATTAGGTGGATACCATAGTTAGAATAAGTTTATTAAATTGCTTCGTTTTGCTTGTAATTTCAGGTTCAAGAAATGGAAGACAAGATAGAGATCATAATGCAACCCGTATTAGAGGAAGCAAAGGAAGTAGCTAAAAAAGCCAACGAAAAACAAAGGCCAATAAACAATAAAATATAGACCATTGTAAAATTTGATCAATCGATGACATTAGGAGAAGCTAAGAAATTTATATTCTAAATTTCTAGTTCTATTGAAATTCAACCTATTAAGTCCTCTTCTAGCTTGTTCTGGAGTCTTTAGGTGATTGCCGTTTTGTGACTTTTAGTTATCAAGATTTATATATTGGTATTCAACTTTTGAATGACGAACCTCCATGTCATATCAGTATTGAGAATAGTGTAATGTGATCTCATGTAATTATTAAATTCAACTAGGGATGATTTCCCAACGCGCGTTGCGCGTCTATAAAATGGATAAAACTTAAACAAGGTTCAGACAACACATATTGTTTTTACCATCATAGCCTTTTTTTAAACAAAGTTGAATTTGTTCTAAATATCATACATACATGAACGTGATAATTGATCTCAAGTTAGCGTTTTGCTCAGATTTGGGTTTCCGGTTACCATGGCTGCAACACTGGTTGCAAGTGTAGAATACCACACTTGCCATCGCCGAGTATGCCACGCCAATCAACCACTTAGGCACAATCATCATAGCAACGGACACTATCATCAACGTACCATAACCACCATCATCAACAAACCAAAGAATCAACCAAAAGTAATAGAGGTAATGGGTCTCAGATGACGGGTCGCCATCATCATCGACTCATGAACACCGAAACATGGTGTATAATCAATAAATGAAGTTGATGAAAGAAATTCAGTCGACCTGCTCTCGCCTCTCTGGTCATCTTAACAGCGAAGAACCATCGTCATAAATCAGATAATAGGAAGGGTAACACCAACTGGACTGCCGTTAGATTTGGGTAAACAAATCTCAACCACCACTTTCTAGACAATGCGATGGAGGGGCCGTGACCAGTTCACAGGTATGACGAAGCCTAGGGTTCCCCTTCCCTAAGCAAACCCTAACCACCAACACGCAGACACTGCATCTACGGTATAAGCATCACCGACAACAACCAAACGGAGTCCAGTTGGCACATCGATAATCCCTACAACGGTTGACGGTGATGGAGGCAACAACGACTCCTCTCTCCCTCCACAACAACCCAAATCCTCTTCTGCATCGGCAGTAAAAGGCACACCACCGGCGGCCGACCATCGCCCCCTTAAAAATTGCAGTCACCACTGGAAACCTAGAATCAAAGTCGAAGAAAGGCCAACGACTGGTACCCTGTACCTAGGCGGAGAATCATGGACGGCCGCGTGAATAACTACTGTCTCAAAAGCCCGAAACCAAGTTTGATAAAAGGGCAAACTGACAAAACACCGGCGCAAGCGACATCTATGTCCATCCACGCAACTTACGCCATATCAGGCCTTCACTCTCCACCCTATGAGGCTGGAAAGAGTAGACCGACGACAACAAATGGGTGCAAAGAAACACCCACATCTATATATGCAGAAAACCATTCAAAGGATCATATGGCAAATATCAAAAACTATGGTGGCCAAAACATACACTCTACAACCTGACTATTCCTCATCTTATTTTTTTCATAGTATATAATTATTGATGAGAAAACCAAATTATTAGCTTAAGTGAATAAGAATTTCATATAAAGGTATACCAGGCGTTTTGCGTACATTTTTTCTTTGAATACATTTGTCTTTTAATTCTAAGTAAAATATTTGGTATATGCATGATGGATCTTGATGTCTTATAATTTTATTTATGGTCACACCTTGAAGAGTAATGTGATGTTTGTTTCATTATTTTAATAGTTTAGATTTCTAAATAATCATCATTAGATTATTTGTTTCGCGAGTAAATGTTTGAATGATTCAGACATTTGTATATTAATGGTTAATCATTATAGTAAAGCTGAATAGTTAAAATTTCTATACTTGAATTGGTAGATATTTGTTTTTGGATAATTAAGTCATATACTAGCTCTTAATAAGTTAGCACTTAATAGTTCAGATATATTATTGGTTCAATACTTAGTCATTCAGAAACTGACAAAGTTGAGATTAAAGGACGTTGGCATGCAGAAATTAATTTTTTATGCAATTTGAATTCAATTGGTCATTATGTTTGGTTGGTAGGATTTTGTTGAAATTGTAATTTAAATTTCATTTCTAGCGTGTTTGGTTACGAAATAATTGTAATTAAATCCCTCAAATTTCATGAAATGAATGATTTCAAAATCTCTTCAAATTTAAAGGATTTTAAATTCCAACGATCCTGACTCCGCCACTGACCACCACCGACCACCGTCAATAGACACTACCGTGACTCTTGCCGATGCACCCCAACCACCAACCTCGCCCGCGGCCAACCTTGATTGTCGTTGCCGAATTGCGTTCGTTTTAGACGCCATCGATAGCAATTGTCAGTTTCGGCAACAAGGGTGATTGTTTGGTGGAAGGGGCGGGTGCGATCAGTTTTCAGTAATGGGCACTGTTGGTTGTAGCGCTCATTTGTCGGTGGTGATTAGTATATAGTGGCGGTGATCAGTTGTCAAGGAGGTGGTGACGATTTAAAATGTGTGATAAATTTTAAATTTTTATAAGTGGTTTATCACTAAAAATTCATCTAGAATTTAAATTCATTTAATAGATTCTAATATTCTTTAATTCAAAATGATTTGAAAATTTTGAATATCAAATACAGTTTCTTATAATTCAATTTAAATTTCAATTCCAATTGTAACAAATTTTATAAATCACACACCCCTAAGAAAAATAATATAAGGGTACGTTTCTGTAACCCAAGTTGTAAACCCTCAAGTGTTAAACTAACAATATAACCCACAAACAATTCGATCATATTGGTACTTATATTTAAAATTGGTAGATCTTGATCTAAGATGGATTTTAGTATGCTTAACCTTTAAAAATATGATGTGTGTGATGCATATATGATTTTTACTAAAACTTTTACTCGATTACGTTTTAAATCAATAATAATAACCAATTTTATAATGCTAATCTAAACAATAAATAAATACATATAACTATCGTATATATAGTATAGTTATAATAAAAGCTAAGTATTGATTTAAACACACACTAGCTCAAGACAAGAAATATTTGTCACTATTTAGCCGTGTGATTAAGTTTGTTGGAAATGAAAAATGCGCATATTTAAACAATAATGTGTAATTAAATGATTAGAAAACAATAATAAGATAGAAGTACTCGCTTAGACTTTGATCCACTTTGTTAATAGTTATAACTAACTAGAAATGCTTCTTTCGCGTTGCGCTGGTAATTGTGTCATGAACTTAAATACGAAAACTCCAATACATAAAATATACAAAAGACTATCACTTCGGCTTCGAACTCGAAGACAACAAGCAAACGAAAAGAAAGAAATAATGTTAACAAACATAATAAACTTAACAAATTTGTCGGAATAACGTAAGTTTTCACGTATTATATGATGCAGTTTAATTAAATAGGTATTTAAAAAAAATTATGACTTAAATAACTTGACAAATCATATAAGGCCAAATATAAAAATTACAAAACTTCTATGGCCAAATACAAAAAACTATAAAATCCATGTAACTAAGATTATGCTATTATATAGATAGATAATATGTAATTACGACACTTATAAACAAATGTAGAGTTCTTATTACCTAGCCATATGGTCCTTTGGAAAGTTAGCTCGCATGTTAACCATCACGAATCATTTCTATTTTAGTACTAAAATATGGTTATGTTTCAATTAAAATGTAGACTTAACTTCAAGGACTCATTATTTAATTAGGATTCTAATATAAAGACATCCATTTATATAAATCGACACCTGCCTATATGTCGCATATGGTTCCATACGCGATATATAGATATCGCCCATTAATGCCTGACATTCCAAGTCACATAAGTCATTTTCGTGGTGCTTATACGCATCGAATGGCCCATACGCCGCATATTTTTTTTCATATGATAACACTGTACTATGTCTAACATAATAAACTACACCACGTATAGCCTTGTCGCGCTAAGTGAAGTGTGTAGGTCCACCGACACCTATACGATGTGTATGGCACGACACAACTATAAGTGATGTATGGGCCTATACGTCATGTATAATTTTCTTTTTTTAACTCCGAAGCGTTTGATTGTGAATTATTTGACACGACGTAAGATTCCTTTCAATAGTATATAAAAGCATTCGCTTGTCCTTGAAATTCATTTGTTTTCTCTGTTATGCTACTTTTGGTTTTGGGAAAATCTCAACTTCCTGGTTGTACGAAATCTTAAATTTAATTGATCAGGGTCGATAGTAATCATACATTCTATCTTCTCAAAACACATTATCGCAAGAAATCAATGTTATGTGGTTCAATATTTTTTCTTAACACATAATTTAGTTGGTAAATGCTTTATTCTTATTTAACTACGTATTTACGTACATATATACAAATATCTAAATTGAATACTTAAGAATCATTTTAACCGAGTCGAGTTCTATCGATACTAGTTGGTAAGGTTAACTGGAATAATTTTCATGATTTTTTTTTATCATAACTGACTAGTATCGTGAAATCTAGGTGAGTTGAAGATTATTAAGTACTCAAGACATTAAGTGTATGTAACTATATATATAAATAAAGTAAGAATTATAGTTTACCAGATAAATTATAATGGATAAATAGTTTAAGCGCATAACCATATGTTCTGTCAAAATTCATATGTGTCATATAGTACCATACGCCTCGTATAAGACTACACGTACAAACTGTTAATAGTACACCTTATACGTCGTGTATAGGTTCATACATTGCATATAGGTGTTATACATTGCATATAGGTGTCAAACATATTCTAGAAGCAAATTGTATGTAGTACTGCTATACGCTGCGTATAATGCCATACAAGATGTTACAAGTTACGACCCACAACAAAGTAACATAAACTTTGTGTTAGGTGATAAAAATTAGAACCCAAAATTAGCATTTGAAACGTTACAAGAAATTTTATCACTCGATAAGTTAGTTGGTTGGGATGTTAGTAGACGACGTGATAATGCTTATGGTATTGTTACACTAAGAAAGGAGGCCAGGTCGTAATGGTATGGGTTATCTGTGATCTGGTAGCCAAAAAATTAGATTTCCTTTTAACTAGTAGGGATATACGATAACAAACTACAAGTTCCATTATGGTTGTTCAACAACAGTCTCACAGATGCAGATAACAAAATTACTAGATCAATAGGAAACCATGCAAAGAAACAAAAAACAAAAGATAAGAACACTTAGATCATAAGATTGTTTTTCAAGGATGATGTATATTACTCTAAGTGTTTTACAATTGTTACAAGGCTTAGTCCTAAGACTAATACAATGAGATACTTTATACTACATCCTACAGCCGACCATACTTTAAAGGCCAGCAAGATACTAATTTAGACAACAAGATCAATGTAAAGTCGAAAGACAGATTGCCTTTTACATCTATGATTATGACATGTCATAAGTCACATCCTATTGTATTACAATAAGGATAAAATTACTAAAGTAGAAAGTTACAGACAAAGACACCATACTGAATAGTTGAAAAAAGTAAAAAGGTAATCACAAACTTATATAAGTTGGTGAGTCTTCAGCTGAAAACATTAATCTACATAACAAGATCAATATATAGTTAAAAGGTAATAGTATTTTGACTTGTGATTATGAAATGCCATAGCTCACATCATAATATATTAAAAAAAGGGATAATAGGTACAAAGTAGAAAGGTAGAGACCACTGACCATAATATATAGTTGATAAATGCGTGGATATTTTCACCAACTTATACAACTTGGTGAGTCTTAAGAGTGCCAGCAGAAAGTTGTTTAGCTTTTTGTCAAATGGTGATCAGAGAAAGCATGTTTTCTCTTTCTTTGGAAGAATTAGTCTCCAGTCTTTTGGCTTCGGAAGATGTTTTCTTTGAAAGTTTAGAATACTTCATCTTTGGCTTTGGAAGATTTGGTATATGGCTCAGGAAGATTTTACACTTGGAATATTTTTCTCTGAGATGTGTAAAACTTTTGAAGTAAATCTACTCTACACTTCATGCATGCATGCTGGAAACTCGTTGGTTGCTTTGGTTGCATCAGCATTTAAGTATAACCTTGCAAAATCCCCATAGGCTGATGCTATGAAAATAAAGAAGGCTACTCAGATATTAACAGTCCTCATCAGGATCAAGACCTATGGCACTCAAGTAGTTAATCATAATTTATCTGTCTTGTTGTTTTCCTACTTGAGTTTCTTCCTCTACAACCACATACTCTACCAAAAGCCTTTCTTGATCTAGGGAGACGATACAGGCTTTATATAATTTTATATTTTATCTCTTCTTTGGTCTTGAGTAGCAAAGAAACAACCTTGGCCTCCTTTCCTCTCTTGAACCCATGTGTCTGCCAATTCATTTAATTCCTCCAAGGGAAGAGAGATTAGATCATCTATATTTTAGTTTTGAGTTTCCAGGTAGTTCAATCTAGCTGCCCTTAGCTCATATTCTTGAGCGTTTGGCTTATGGGAAACCCTGATTACAACCTGCATGAACATAGGAGTTTCTCGCAGTCTTACTTCCCTTGCCTTCCTCTTACTCTCCCTCTTCTCCTCCTTAGTCTCCTCAGAAGTTAGAACTTTTGTTCCTTTGTTAATCACTTGCTTGTGTGACCTAGGGAGGAGAAGCTTTGGCCTTCTTGAACTTTTCCTGTACTTGAGCTCTGGACAGTGAAAGGCCTTCACCAAATCATGGCTCACTGAGGGTAATTAATGCTGAAGGAGCAGAAGTGTCAAGGTTCACAGGGTTCAGGACTGGGCCTTTAACAGAGGTTTCTCCTTCGAAGCTAATCTTAGGGTCCAACTTAGTATCCATTTGACCAACTATTGTCCCTGCTAGCCTATGTGTGTGTGTGTGTGTTGTATATATATATATATATATTGAATCCTAGGATCGCAATGAGAATTATTAGTGTTAATTGGACGTCGTCAAGTTAATCTTTGCGGAATCAGCATTAAATTTGTTTAATTGTAATAAATAATTATTCACAATAATGATTAATAATTAAGATGAACACAATGAATAGAACACAATTAATAATCAAACAAAGATATAATTCAAATGTATTTTATTCAAACATGTTAATGATTACAGACGAATAAACAATGAATGAATAATATTGATTTGATTTGAATGTATTGATGATGTGATGGCTACTAGGGTTTGTGTTTGTGTGATTTGTTATGATGTTTGGTTTGTTATGTTGATGCTTGGGTGTTTGCCGTTTAAGCCACTTTTTGATGTGAAACCTAGGATCCATATATATAGGCACGTGTGTTTCTATTAAGGAAACACCGGATCTCTTGGGATTCGTGCCATGTTGACTTGTAACACTTGTATTATTAAACAAGTGATTGGACTCGCAGGATTATGGTCTTCTGTAGCTACTTTGTTCTTCCGAAGCAATCTTGTTCTTTCACAGATACTTTGTTCTTCTCAAGCTACTTTGTTCTTCTGAAGCAATCTTGTTCTTCTGAAGGTATCTTCACTTCCAGCCTCAGAGCTGGTTGTTCATCCGCAGAAGATCTTTGGATATATTTTACTTGTAAGAAACATATCTACGGAAGAACAAAAGGTTCACCCATAGATGTTTCTTACACTTGGTCAATTTCAGTAATTCACCAATTATAATGTTTTACCTGCAAACATACATAAATCAACACACATATGGGTTAACCTATATTTTAATGCATACATAATAATGAATTACAAGTATTCATTACAATATTGATTAAAGTTCTAAGCCTATACAAAATGGACTTGATTTATTGACCCTAGATCTAACAATACTCCCCCTTAGGCTTAGATACTTCTAGTTAGTTCTGCAAAACTGAAAGTTCCTTTACTCTTGACACCATCTTTTTGTTGAAATAAGATACTACATCCTTTTGATCATCATATTTGTATTTGATCTCCATTCTGCATATCCTTTTAAAAGTATCAAGGCTCAATCCTAGAATGTCTTCTTCTGTTATCAGAGTTTCCATAACACTTTGATTGTTGACTATTTTCCAGCTCATCTTGTTTTGACATTCTCAACTCAGTTGCTTCCTTGATATCAAATCCTTTTAACATCCCAACCTTGTATATTCTTCTTTATAAGCTTTTGCATGCAATTTGTAAATGAATTATATGATATGTAAATACAGGCAGAGATCATTTTGAGCTTGATCATCTTTGAGCTTAGGGAAGAACTTATCATGTAAGTATGAAATGTAGCTTGGATGTAGAAGTTTGATTTCAATTGGATCAAACACCCTTCTGCTTTGAGCTTTCTTCTGAACTTCATTTCTCATAAGCATAAGTTCCTTAGTCTTTTCCACATATCCCACTCAGTTATGGGAAGAGTGAATTGATTTCATTCAATGACTTTGATTGATGCTGCTTTTCTTTTGGTGTATCCAATCCTTCTTAAGACTTCATAATCAACTAGGGTAGAGATGTTGGTGTTTGATCTTCTTTTCCTTTGGAGTCTTTTCTTGTCTTCTTCATTTTCCCTTCTTGCTTCCTTGACTACATCATCCTTAAACTTAGTTTTCAGCTTTCCTATCATCACTGAGAAATCCCTCCTTTTGTACTTATAGGCTAGTTGGTGATGACTAGGCTTTGAAGATCTTTGATGTCAGCATCAGGCAAAATCAAGATTGATTTAAGTAGGTGGTAGTATTTAACTCTACCAGATACTTTTTTGACAAGAGCGCAGTCCCACTCTGAATCATATTTCCATGCCATGATCTTGTTCTCTTTAACAGTAGTGGGGGCTGTGATATGATCAACAACTGGATTAGAGAAGATTTTTCATCAGTGTTCTCTCTCATAGTTAAACCTAGAGGCCACACTTTACATGGGATAACTGCCCTAGGCTCTCTGACTAACTTATCTTTCCCTTTGTGCTGATATTTAGATACAACAGTTATAGGATCAGTTGGGAGTTTGCTTTGTTGCTCAACAGTCAGCAGGTCTTCAGCAGTTGATTCTTCTTAATCTTTGTTAGTTTCTTCTTAAGTCAGCTCTTTCCATTCTGCATCACTCTCAGCTTCATCAAGAGTAACTGGCTTTGATGTTGAAACATTTATTGAAGGAGTGTGCTTTGAAGATGTATGCCTTGACCTTTTAGGTGAATCTTGAACATTGATTACCTGTTTCTTTGTAAAACCTAAGTACTTTCTCTTCTTGGAATACAGAATAAGTTGCTTAGAAGATGATGCAGGTTCTTTTGGTTGAATTGATGTAATGGCTGCCTTTGATTCCAGGGCACTTATTTTCATCTTCATCTCATTAATTTCTTCATCCTTTCTTTGTAGCTAAGCATGTTGTTCTTGTAAAGTCTTGTTAGCTTGGTTGCTCTCCAACACAAGCTTTTCTATATCAGCCTTTTGAATAGCAATTGACTCCTTTTGTTCTTCAACAAGCTCCAATAGAGCCTCAATGACTTCATTGTTTTCTTATATATTTTCTCTTAATCTCATCTGATTAGATTCCAGCTTCATAAGCTGTTCATCTTTTTCTTTCATCATCCTCTTCAGCTCCTGAATTCTTTGTTTTCTATAATTTGACTTGACAACAACCTTGTTGTATTCAGCCACCAAATAGCTTTTTCTTACAGGGATGTCATCTTCACATAACTCATCTTCATGATAGGCAATCATATCCACATAGTTTTCTCCTTCTTCCCTTTCTTGTTGTTGATCAACAATCTCATCATTATGATCTTTAGTATGAGTCACACTTTCTGAGCTAGAGCATGCCTATTTTGCTTGAATAGGTTTATCTTGATAAGGTTGTTATTCAAGATTTATGCTGAGCACTAAAGGTTCGGTTTGATTGGAGGTAACTGGATTTTGAGAGTTGGAGTGTGATAGTGGGATGGTGCTGGCTTGAGAAATCAACTCAGTCTCACAAGTGTGAACTGAGTTTAGAGACCGAGTGATAGAGATGGGTTCAGTATGCACACTCTCAGATGATTAATGAAGAAGTGGAGAGATTGGCTGAGCGTCTTGGCTGGCTATTAGTTGTGATTGGGGTGTTTGTGGTTGATTTGGTGATATAGGTGATTGATGAGATGAATGTGAGACTTCTTCAGTGTTAGCAGGAGAACTTTCTACCTGGTCTTCCTATACCAGTTCATGTGGGATGTTGGCATTAGCATCTACCACATGAGCAAACATTGGCATGTCTTCTCCTTGGTAGTTTCCACTAATTTTGTTCAAAACAGATCTACCCAAATGAGCTTGCACATATACATCACCATCTCTTGCTATTCCAGGCAATTCACCATTTAAGATCAGTTGTAGAAACCTAGGGACATTGAACATTTTGTCATCCTTTTGTACTTTGATGTAGTCACTTAGAGAATTGAAGATGTACTTGGAGTAGTTGTATGTTCTTCCATCAAAGATGCCTATGATCCTAGATGATATGTGCCTTGAGAATCTGTCAAACCTAGACTTCCTGTTGGAGATGCACTTTAGATAAGTCTGGCATAAGAATCGGTATGGCTTGCATAATCTCCCTTTCTTTATCTCACCCTTCTCAAAATCACCATCATACCCCATCAAATAGAATACTTTCTGTTAGGACCATTTTCGGTACGGAGTACTAGCTGATTTACGTGTATACCAACCAAATAATGCAGAATCCTATTTGATTGGTGATCCAATCAGTGAGAACACAAGTATAATCAATCTAAGAATGAATCTAAACGTTAAGAATGTTTGCAAGATGATTTACTGTGATCTATGAACTTGGAACAAGTGTTCTAGGGTCTCTGGACGGCTAGGGTACGATTTAGTGCGTAGGGATTCTATTTGTTACGTTTTTCCACGAATTAAGTGGTATTTATAGGTTAGGGTTTTCCATTCGTGCGACTGAACCATTTGCATGGTTCAGTCGTGCGATTGAAGCATGCGGTTGATCCATCCTCACGACTAAAGATTCAGTCGTGCGACTGAGTCAATCTCATGTTACAATCGTGCGACTGATCCAGTCTCCTGGTTCAGTCATGCGACTGGTTCATTAGCATGAAGTATTCAAGCGTATGGTCCATTAGTATGGTCCATTCACATGAAAACTTCACACGATAAGTTTAAGCATGTTTCTCAATCATTATGACTAAGAACTATGTAAACAACCACAAACCTATATAGTTAGTTCAATATGTGTTATCACACAATAATTGTTAGGACCTGCTATTTGAATGAAATACCTAGTGATTAGCGTGTAAACCAGATCAAATAGTGCGGAATCCTATTTGATTGGCGATCCAATCAGTGAGAACACACGAAGAATCAATCAAGAATTGAATCTAATGTTAGAAGTCGATTGGGAATCGATCTAATGTGTTCTGTGAACTTGGAGAACGAATTGAGAGGCTTCTGGACGGCTAGGGTACGTCTGGAATCGTAATGAATGAATGCTCACGTTTTTCCATGAATTGGGTTGTATTTATAGGTTAGTATTGTTCATTCATGCGACTGAACCATTAGTATGGTTCAGTCGCGCGATTGAACCATGCGGTTGATTCATCCGCACGACTGAGTGTTCAGTCGTGCGACTGAGTCAATCTTATGTTACCATCATACGACTGATCCAGTCTCCTGGTTCAGTCGTGCGACTGAGTCATTTGTATGAAGTTATTCATGCGTATGGTCCTTTTGCATGGGCCACTCGCATGAGAACTTCATTCTGTTAAGTTTGAATATATTAATTAATTAATATAACATTTTGTGTAACAATTCAAACAACCACAAACCTAATTAAACCATTCAACGTCGACTCATTAATGAAATATTAAACATTATAAATAACAAACAAAAAATATCATTTCATTAATCATTCCAAGCATTACCTCAGAATCAGACAAACAAGATCTATTACATTCATATCATGATCTGGGGACATACATGTATCAACAAACTCCCCCTTGGACCTAGATCTCTCTAATCTCTTGTTTTCTGCATAACCTCCTTGTATTTCTTGTACTTCTCCTCTTTTGTGACTCCCATGTGAATCTCAAACGCAAAGCAGAGTCGTATAACGTTCTGGAACTGGAGGGCTTGTACAATATCTTGCGTATCATAGAACAGTGGCCACTTGTATAGCGTACAAACATCATTATCCGACAAGTTTGTAAGCCACATCGGGTCGAATACCCTGATCATCTCCATTTGTCCCTCTTTGCTTAGGACTATTACCGCTTCAGCTGTTCTCCAATCGTAGTACCACCACTTAAAATATGGAGTGAAGTCTTGTGGCATTTCCCCGAGTGGGATTCTTGACATTGTGCGCCTAGGATTCCACTTCAACACTATCTTGGGCTTGCTAGTAATGGCATCAACCTCAGACCTTCTGATATACCTAGTAGGCTGTTGGGGTCTGAAGTTAACCCATCTGGTGTGGTACTCCTTCTTTAGGGCAGCCTCAAACCAGCCTGACATCTTCCTCGATTCAGCATACAAAAGCTTTAGCTTAGCCAGCTGGTTGAGCTCAAAACCTGGTAAAGTCTTCAGATCATGTGGGATTCTGAAGTACTCTATGCCCTGTTCTCTCTTAACCGCATAAGCATTAAGATCCTCAAAATACGCCCATGCTATGATCCTTCCTGACACCTTGTGATGTTTCTTGACTCTGTAGAGCTTGGTGTAGGCATCCTTCTTTGGTGCAGCACGTTGGGCTCTAACTTCTTCAAAACATGCAGCCCACTCAGCCTTTCGAATATCGACATCATCATTTGAGGCTTGGGCTATTCCTACTGCTTTCTCTGTTTCTTGCTCCATCTTGTTCAACACCTCAAAATATCGCCGACAAGGGATTCACCCAGATTGGGGACCACATTACCCTCATTGTCAGCGTACTGAGGGTAATCCTCGGTAGTGACATCTTCGATCTCGACTTCATCAACATCGTTGAGCTCTTCGTCACTAGTCGAATTGCATGTCGGAGCATCTTTCACTATCTCATCTGGATTTAGCTAGAAAAGCTCTGCAAGTTGCTCGTTTGATAGGTCATGAATTATTTCCCTTCTTCAGGGGTATAATTCACTGACCTCCTAACAATCCCTTGCAGATCAAGAATCATTGTTAGCTGAGTCTTGACCTGCTGAAGGGGAGCAACATCAAACTCATCTCTTTGGTAATTTTGATCTGTTTGATTTAATATTCAACACATAAATCATTAGCAATTAATCAAACAAAAATACAGTGAATTAATATAAACATTCAATACATCGTTTCAATACAGGATTCAAATACAAAAGTAAATAAATACATAAACATCTAGTCTTTACTTTTATCCTGTATCATCGTCTCATCACTTGGAGGAGCAGAAGTAGAAACTGGTTGGTCTTGTCTGTTCTTTGACCTTTTCTCTTGACCTGAAGCAGAGATGATGCAGCTGCATCCCCTCCTTCTGCTTCATCATCATCGTCCTTCTCCTCTGTCCTATCTCCTTCGGTTCCCTCATTCTCTTATGTATCACTCTCATCATCCTCATCATCATCTTCATCATCATCATCTCCGTTTCCTTCCTTGATCTTCAGGGCTCCTCCTTAGATCCTTTCAGCTTTAACATGATAGTCTTCTTTGCCTCCTCCAACTCCTCTATCTTCGTGCTTGATGTGACACTATGTGCTTGGAGTTAGGCTATCTCAGTGCTCTGAGCAGCCATCTGTTGGGCCTGCTCCTTGACAGGTGGTCCATAGGACACCCTTTATAGTGTTAAAACGTGAGATTATCCCTCATTTATGCAAGTAATTATCTTGAATTAGATAACTACTGTTGCTTATGTCTCAGGTACGTTGTGGAGGCTTAAGAAGGTGAAAATGCAGCTTTGGAGGTGTCGGAGTCAAACGGGCTGGAGATGCGAAGCAATAGAAGAACAAAGCAAGAAATGCAGGTCATCACCGTAAATTACGGTGCCACCGTAATTTACGGTGGACCTGGAAACCAGTTCTTCTCCACCGTAAATCAGAAGAGTCTCACCGTAACACTTTGACAGCCACCGTAATTACGGTGCCACCGTAATTTACGGTGGACTCTGACGAAAAAAAACGTAAATGCCCATTTTACGCAGTTTTTGAGTGTCTTTTCACATATCTCATCATTGGATGTTTTTGGAACATTGTTAGGGGTGATTTTGGCTGCTTTTGCTGGGTGTGAACAATTTTCTAACATTCGGTTTGTGTTTTCGATTCGTATGAACATTGAATTGCTTGTTATGATGGTTCACCAAGCCATGAGTGGCTAGAACTTTCGGTGATCATCTTGGGTGTAGGTGTTAGGATCTCAGCCTCTTGGTTTAATCGATTGAACAGATATAGCAGCGGAATAGCTCAGAATTAGACAAATTCAAGCAAGAACATTCGATATATAGCGATAAAAGAATTTTGTTATAGAAGAGAAATATCAGACAAAAGGAATATTGCATTAAGATTGTCGGCCTCAAAGGCACGATTACAGGTGAGTCATCCTTCCTTATAAAGGAAAGAATGACGTAGGCTGATGTCACTTGAAAGTGACATGTAACCGTTTTATAACTACTGATGTTTAACAACTACTGAAGATGTCAACAACTGACATCTTCTTACAAATGTTCCTAAGTGTTAAACATCTTATTTACAACTACTGAAAAACATAAAACTACTGATACTACAACACTGAAGAACAACCTCTTCAGTTGTTTACAAGTACTGAAAAGGAAACAACTACAGAAAAGTAAAACTACTGAGAGGAAAAGAAAACTACTGATGAAGAAAAACACTCACAACAACTGAAGAAGCCCTCTTCAGCTGTTGTCATCAGCTGTTAGCATCAGCTGATGTCTTCAGTACTTGAACATCAGACTTTGTCTTTCAGCTGTTTATCTTCAGTCTTTGTCTTCAGTACTTGTTGAAGTCTTCAGACTTTAGATCTTCAGCTGTTGTCTCAGTCTTTGTCTTCAGTACTTCAGAAATACTTCAGCAGTTGTATTCTTCAGACTTTGTAGAACAGTTGATCAGGTCTTCTTCAGCTGTTGTGATGTCCTGTGGGACTTAGAGGTTTCTCTGATCAGGCTCATTGGTTCTTTTGGTCCAACAAACTCCCCCTAAACCAATGCATCCAAAACCTCTAAGTTATTGACGAGTCCCACTTATTTTGGCAGATAGATTGGTCTTTTTATCCTCTTGATCAGATGAGAAGTGACCCTTTTTCAGCACCAGCCTGGGAAGAAGTCTCTGATGATCTGTTTTGCATGATATGGTTGGGAGCTCTGTATTGGGGACTTGGACACTGAGCTGTTACCCCAACCATGAGATCTACTTCCCGTGTATCAGCCTATAGGATTCCCTGGTGTAAGCCCTTAGAAACATGATCTGCTCATCCATTGTCAGCACCTCGGGCACACCATCAAACAATCCTTCTCGGCCATACACTTCAGAGATGTACTTGGCCTGTTTTCCATTCTTGAGCTCAACCGTGGTTATTTGTCTGTAAGCAAACTCATCTGGATAAGTCCCTTCTAAGAGCAGGTTGAGCTCATCTTGTTTGAAGTTTTCAAGTCTTTTGTAAACCAATCCCTTCTTTATGATTTTATTCTACAACATCTTTTGGGGTGGTTGTTTGGCTTCATAAGCTTTCTTGAACTCTTCTACAATTTCCCAGGGGGACACTACAAGAACCACAGTGATGTCTTCGTCGACAACCCTCTTCACTCGGCCCTTGTATTTTGAAGGAATTTCTTTCTTGACAATCCTGTGTGCCACCCTAGGATCAGGCCATATCCTTACTTTTTCCCTTTGGTATTGAAAGGTATTAGCAAGGGTGTACAATCTTAAGACTTCTTTCTTCATGCTAATCATTGAAGAGGATGTGGCATATGCTTTGTCAATGCTTTTCAGCATTTCCTCATCATGTCTTTGCATCTGTTCCTCTTCAATCTTTATCATCACAGCATGCATTTGAGAAGCAGGAGTGATGGACATTGGATTAGCCTTAGGAAAAGTGATAACTGCAGAGAGTGGCAGTCTGTCTTCATCCTCCTCTCTTCTTCTTCATCCCCCTTAGTACCTTTCTTTTCTTTTGTCTAGGTACATCACTGGCAGTGGTTTTGGGGGTAAAGGATTTGGTTTTGTGGGTTGGATGGTTGGTTTAGAGGGTAAAGGGGTTGTTTTAGTGGGTTGTGGAGGTAGTGATTTTGAGGATAGAGGCTTTTCAGACTGTTTTAGCATTTTGGCTGTAAGGGAGGCTTTAGTAAATTTTGTCAGTTCTTTTCGGTTCCCAACCCCAGCTTCATTAATGCCTCAATCACTAAACCCTTGGAGTATGCTTTAGACGAACAAATCTTGGTGGTTATTGCCAAGATGTTGTCCCTGGTCCAGGCCCTTATTTCTATCAGAGATCTTCCCAAGTATTTGGCTACAAATCTAATCATTATCTCCAGCCTTTCTCTCTTCTAAGGCATCATAACTAGCCCATCTTGAGTTGATCTCCTCTGTCTCCAACCTTCTGATCTCGGAGTCTAGTTGTTGGATGTCAAAACCCTGCCTATATAACTGATCATGATTTTATCCATTGAACGGTTATGGTTGGCATCAGCTTCTTTCACCATATCATTCAGCTCCTTCTCCTTCTCAGACTCTCCTTCTTTCCTCTTTTGATATGTGACATGAAAGTCTTTTTGACTTTCATTCACTTCAGCTCTCTTCTCACTCTCCTTCTCCTTCTCATGATCAAACTCAGTCTCCTCCACACTTATAACAGCCAACTCCTTCTCATTTACCTTCTCTGATTCTTTCTCCTTCTCCCCATCTGTCCTCTTCCTTTTTCCTTTAACTGACTGACTCTCCCCCTTTTTGGTTGCATTGGGTGCAAGGGTTTGAGTAGTAGAAAGTGATTTGGTCACCAACTCCTCCACCAGGGGTTGTATTATTGTAGGAAGCCTCTCATCAATGGCTTTGATCACTATATCTATGATCATGGGAGTGATGAGAGGTAGGGATTTTTGAAGGTTAGCAACTGATTGAGCAGGATGGTTCTGTTCCTGAGAATCAGTGCCAAAAGCAGAGGCTGGTGGCTTGGAAGTATGTATTGGCTCAGTGTTTAGGGGACCTTCAGAAGAAGGTGCCATCTGTGGGTGTATTGTGGTGGCAGATGGACTTTCATCCTGAGACATCTTGGCCAGCAGCTCTTTGAGTGAGTCTGCTAACCTCATCCTCTAGGATGGTGTTTTGAGCAACTACATCAAAGAAGAAGCTCAGGTCATCATCAGTTGATACTGAATCACCTGACCTCCTGACAGAGTCAGGATTAACATGCCTTGAGTGTAGATCAATTATAGCATGTGCCCCTTGTTCTTGGTTCTGGGGACTTCCAGCCTCAGGACTATGTCCTTCATCAGCTATTGCCGCTGGTGAGGTCTTAGAGACGTTACCAACTGCATCCTGGTCATTTGCTGAGTCACAGGGGCAGTGGCAGCCTCAGCAGAAGGTCGCACCTCCTTGTCTACACCAGGAGATGGACATGATAACCCCTGTGCTGTGGGTTGACAGAAGCATTGTGATCCTCCCCCTCAGGTGTTGAGGTTATCCCAGTAGTGATTGGTGTCTGGGTGGGGGGTGAGGAATGCAACTGCGTCAGCACTTTTGCAACAATTATTGTAGGGCTTTGAGGGGCGGTTGCATCAGGAGAGGGTGTGGAAGCAGTGTGCACCCGGGGCGAGTGGTGCTTCAATGGTAATCCCCTCAAGTGAGGAGGATCCCAGCAGTGTGGCTTCCTTTGAGTGGTTGCATCAGGTTCCTTTTGAGAGGAAACCTAAGCGGCTTCGGTTGGTGGAGTCATAGTCTCTACTGGGAGGTTAGTTCCAGTAGAGATAACCTGCTTTGGTGCAGCAGGAGCATCCTCAGGGGACTCAACTCCCTGAGTAGCCTTCTTAGGCTTCTTCTTTGTGGGTTTGGAGGGGACTTTGGATGTGGAAGTGGAGGCTGTGGGTTCCAGCTGCGTGGTTTTGCGCAGCTTGGCAGCCTGTTTAAGAGTTTGGTCAGTGTTGTGTCGGGAGTATACCTCCGACAATACAGCCAAAGCAGGGACTCCCAGACCAACTAGTCCCTCAGCATAAAGCTGATTCTCTATTATGGCCATTATAAACCGAGGATATAGTATCCAACGGTTAGAAAGTGGTTTTGTGGCCATATCCTTGATTTCAAGAAAAATTATTTCAGAAAAGTTTAGTGGTTCTTGTTCAAGGATAGAGAACAGTACCTGTTGCCATCTGGAAGACAGTTGATCCCAAGAAGAAGTCTTCGAGGCAGGCAAACATTTACCATATGAAATATCAATCGTTCAGCATCTGGAAAATGTTTCTTCAGGATGGTCGAAGCACTAAGATCGCCTTGATATCCATGTTGTCCAAATGAAAGATCAATTGGCGCTTAGGATATCCAACAGGGTAGGCAGCATCATCTAATAGTAATATCTGGCGGATGGTAGCAGTAGAGATGACCACCTTATGAGAGTTGATGGACGAATGGATAGATTCTCCATTAACAGTTTCATTCGTCCAAAACTGATGTAGCGAATCGGCATAAATGATTGGATTTAGGAGGAAGGCCGTTTTCAGTGGTGATTGGACCATAAGATCTATAGCATTATCGAATTTGGTCCAGAAGGGCGATTTAGTGAGGTACGCGACACAG